>JARFJB010000188.1:60000-125000 GCA_036346205.1 Vesta saturnalis
ACACAGACACAAGACACCAAGACACACAGAACCAAACACAGACACACAGACACACAGACACACAGACACACAGACACAGAAACACACAGACACACAGACACACAGACACACAGACACACAGACACAGACACAACACGACACACAGACACACAGACACACGACACACAGACACAGACACACAGACACAGACACAGACACAGACACACAGACGCACAGACACACAGACCACAGACACAGACACACAGACACACAGACACACAGACACACAGACACACAGACACACAGACACACAGACACACAGACACACAGACACACAGACACACAGACACAGACACACAGACCACAGACACACAGACACACAGACACAGACACACAGACACAGACACACAGACACAGACACACAGACACACAGACACACAGACACACAGACACACAGACACACAGACACACAGACACACAGACACACAGACACACAGACACACAGACAGACAGACACACAGACACACAGACACACAGACACACAGACACACAGACACACAGACACACAGACACACAGACACAGACACAGACACACAGACACACAGACACACAGACACACAGACACAACACAGACACACAGACACACAGACACACAGACACGACACACAAGAACACACAGACACACAGACACAGACACAGACACACAGACACACAGACGACACACAGACACACAGACACACACAGACACACAGACACACAGACACAGACACAGACACGACACACAGACACACAGACACAGACACACAGACACACACAGACACAGACACACAGACACACAGACAGACACACGACACACAGACACACAGACACACAGACACACAGACACACACAGACACACGACACACAGACACACGACACACGGACACAGGACACACAGGACACACAGACACACGACACAGACAGACACACAGACACACAGGACACACAGACACACAGACACACAGACACAGACACACAGACACACAGACACACAGACACACAGACACACAGACACACAGACCACAGACACACAGACACACAGACACACAGACACAGACACAGACACACAGACAACAGACACACAGACAACAGACACAGACACACAGACACACAGACACACAGACACACAGACACAGACACACAGACACACAGACACACAGACACACAGACACACAGACACACAGACACAAGACACAGACACACAGACACACAGACACACAGACACACAGACACAGACACACAGACACACAGACACACAGACACACAGACACACAGACACACGACACAGACACAGACACACAGACACGACACACGGACACACGACACACAGACACACAGACACACGAGACACACAGACACACAGACACACAGACACACGACACACAGACACACAGACACACAGACACACAGACACACAGACACACGACACACAGACACAGACACACACACAGACACACAGACACACGACACACAGACAACAGACACACAGAACACAGACACACAGACACACAGACACACAGACCAGACACACAGACACACAAGCACACAGACACAAGACACACAGACACACAGACACAGACACACAGACACAACAGACACACAGACACACAGACACAGACACACAGACACACAGACACACAGACACACAGACACAGACACACAGACACACAGACACACAGACACACAGAACACACAGACACACAGCACACAGACACACACAGACACAGACACACAGACACACAGACACACAGACACACGGACACACGACACACGGACACAGACACACAGGACACACGGACACACGGACACAGACACACACGACACACAGACACACGAGACACACAGACACAGACACACGACACAAGACACACAGACACACAGACACACAGACAACACAGAACACAGACAACACAGACACACAGACACACAGACACACACAGACACAGACACACAGACACACAGAAACACAGACACACAGACACAAGACACAGACACACAGACACACAGACACAGACACACAGACACACAGAACACAGACACACAGACACACAGACACACAGACACACAGACACACAGACACACAGACACAGACACACAGACACACAGACACACAGACACACAGACACACAGACACACAGACACGACACACAGACACACAGACACACAGACACAGACACAGACACACAGACAGACACAGACACACAGACACACAGACACACAGAACACACAGACACAGACACAGACACACAGACACACAGACACACAGACACACGACACAAGACACACAGACACAGACACACAGACACACAGACACAGACACACAGACACACACACAGACACACAGACACACAGACACACAGACACACAGACACACAGACACACAGACACAGACACACAGACACACACACAGACAACAGACACACAGACACACAGACACACAGACACAGACACACAGACACACACACACACAGACACACAGACACAACACAGACACACACAACACAACACACGACACACAGACACACGACACACACACAGACACACGACACACAGACACACAGACACGGACACACGGACACACGACACACGGACACACGACACACACAGGACACACGGACACACGGACACACGGACACAGGACACAGGACACACGGACACAGACACACAGACACACAGACACACGACAACAGACACACAGACACACACAGACACAGACAGACACACAGACACACAGACACACAGACACACAGACACAACACACAGACACACAGACACACAGACACACAGAACACAGACACACAGAACACAGACACACAGACACAGACACACAGACACAGACACACAGACACACAGACACACAGACACACAACACACAGACACACAGAACACAGACACACAGACACACAGACACACAGACACAGACACAGACACACAGAACACAGACACACAGACACACAGACACACAGACACAGACACACAGACACACAGACACACAGACACACAGACACACAGACACACAGACACACAGACACACAGACACAGACACACAGACACACAGACACACAGACACACAGACACACAGACACACAGACACACAGACACACAGACACACAGACACACAGACACAGACACACACAGACACACAGACACAGACACAGACACACAGACACACACGACACAGACACACAGACACAGACACACAGACACACAGACACACAGACACACGACACACAGACACACAGACACACAGACACACAGACACACAGACACACAGACACACAGACACACAGACACAGACACACAGACACACAGACACAGACACACAGACACACAGACACACAGACACACAGACACACAGACACACAGACACACAGACACACAGACACACAGACACACAGACACACGAACACACAGCCACAGATACACAGACACACAGACACAGACACACAGACACACAGACACACAGACACACGACACACAGACACAGACACACACGACACACAGACACACAGACACACAGACACACAGACACACACACAGACACACAGACACACAGACAGCACAGACACACAGACACACAGACACACAGACACACAGACACACAGACACAGACACAGACACACAGACACAGACACAAAGAACAGACACAGACACACAGACACACAACACACAGACACACAGACACAGACACACAGACACACAGACACACAGACACACAGACACACAGACACACAGACAACACAGACACACAGACACACAGACACACAGACACACAGACACACAGACACAGACACACAGAACACACAGACACACAGACACACAGACACACAGACACACAGACACACAGACACACAGACACAGACACAAACAGACACAGACACACACACAGACACACAGTAACACACAGACACACAGACACAGACACACAGACACACAGACCACAGACACACACAGACACACAGACACACACAGACACACAGACACACAGACACACAGACACAGACACAACACAGACACACAGACACACAGACACACAGACACACAGACACACAGACACACAGACACACAGACACACAGACACACAGACACACAGACACACAGGCACACAGACACACAGACACACAGACACACAGACACACAGACACACAGACACACAGCACACAGACACAACAGACACACAGACACACAGACACACAGAAACACAGACACACAGACACACAGACACACAGACACACAACACACAGAACACACACAGACAACAGACACACAGACACACAGACACACATACACACAGACACTGAACAAGACACACAGACACACAGACGCACAGACGCACAGACGCACAGAGACACACAGACACACAGACACACAGACACACAGACACAGACACACAGACACACAGACACACAGACACACAGACACACAGACACACAGACACACAGACACACAGACACACAGACACACAGACACACAGACACACAGACACACAGACACACAGACACACAGACACACAAACACATAGACGCACAGATACACAGACACACAGACTGACAGGCACAGATATCCACGCACACGCATACGCCAACCCGCATGCGCACCAACGGGCACGTACACACACGCACGCACACCCACGCATACCTACGCACACGCACGCATACGCACGCACTGATATCATATTTCGTATGATGTCGGCAAACGTCTTGTATAGGTAATAATGAAAATGCGATGTATTCATCTGTCTGAATCTCTTGCAACGTATTCTAATGCGTGTGAATGTATTCCACAATCATAGATAGCAGACGACGGGTGAAACTATTTCTTGTGATGTCAGCAATAGATATCAGTAAAGAAAGTGAAATGTATGCTACTGCCTGAAGCTCTTGCAACTAGTTATAACCAGTTTGACCTTGAATCCAGGTTTATATGACTATACAAGCAGATAAAGAGAAGTTGTGTATTGCACTCTTAACAAGAATTTTAATTGTAAACCTAAAGTACTTCTATAGTTATATATAAATATTTGTTACTAGTCCATTATTGCGTAATCGGCAGTGTGTACCGGGTGGACCGATTTCGATGGGATTCCAGGGTATCTCGGTAACGATTACTGTTAGAGCAAAATTGTTCACGTAGCATTAGGCCAACTTTTTGAGACAAATTAAACAGCGAAAACAAAAATTTGCTATCTTTTTTCATTTTTGATGCAGGGACCAAAATTGAATTTTTCCAAATTTCGATAGGGTTCCATATCTCATCTGTTGATAAAAATTCAGGAAAAACTGTAAAGATATTTCTTGTGCAGTTTTTAGCGTAGAATCAAATGGAGTAGTCAATTTTTAAATTTGGTCACCAATAGTCGAGATGCCACATAAACTTAGTTTTTTTTAATGGAAACCATAGTTGGCTTTGACTCCATTAAAATCCTTATTTTATAAGCTTTTCAACAACATAAGCTTATATAGGTTTTTTTAGAAAATTACGGAATTACAAGCAAATTTGTTAGTTTGCACGTTTGTAAGTAGGCGATGCAATAATTTAAAACAGTGAAACACAGCAAATATGTCAAAACATAGTGAAAACTTCAGTTGTGCATTAAAACACAGATAACACAAGTTTATTGTTGATAGTTGAAATGAATCGTTATGAAAATTATGATAAGTATATGTTGAAAATTTCATTCAGTGTGGAGAAAATTCGGAAGAAGCGGAACGTTTATACTTGGAGAGTTTCCCAGAAAGGCATCAGCCTAATAAAAAGATATATAAGAAGTAAATAAACGTTAAAGACTCTAAAGCCGCTTTTCTAACATGATTATTCTTGTTATTGCAGGCTACAAAGTAATTTAAATAATTTAGGGTCATTTACCCGACCACGTCCGAATCATTACGATATAGCAAATCGTGAACAAGATGCCTTAAATGTTTTAGCATGTGTTGAAGCAAACCCAAATACTTCTAGTAGAGAAATTGAACAAGATGTTGGTATTTTCAAAACAAAATCGCTAAAAATTATAATGCCCCCTATTTTTTAGGTGCTACTTTATATTGCGCCCTTCTGGTTTGGTAACCCAGCGCGGTTTTATCTTGCCTCGGCTTTGCTCAATCGGGTTTATTTTATAAACGGGGTGTGGTTCGTAGTAATTACTGGATGGGCTTAACACTGTAACCTTAAATAAAAACCGTAAAGCATTTTTAAAATGTATATTAATCAGATATTTACAATAAATAAAAAATCAGAAGGTAATGAACACAATATGTAGGTGAACTTCTCGGTCCGGGTCGTGGCGTCACTGGGTGCGACGTCGCTTCTGTGAACAAAAGAGAGTTTTGTTTAATCTATTCCTTACCTAAGAGGCAAAGTTTAGGTTACGGTCCTGCATGTACAGTAGCGCGAGCGTTATGCTTGATACAGTGGTTGATCGGAGCGCCAGCGCAATGAACTCGAATCGTTTGAGAAAATCGATATCGTGTTTATATGTCAGTAACTCTGAAGCGCTGAAGCAAGGATGTCCTACTCCTCGGAAATAATACACGCGAATGCGCGTCTGCAAACGCGAGATCTCTGGACGGTCTTTCTAATTATAACCGGTTAATGTAGGCAATTAGATTATTTATCTAACTAAATTAATTACCGATCTCTATACTAAGTTTAATTATTTATAATTAATCAAGGGAACAAAATACTTAATATTAAAACTACTCTAATAGGTTTACGTAAAGATAGAATAATTCACGTACTATCTAATATATTTACAAACGTTCTCGCACCAGGTATTTACGATGGTTAGGTGGACTACTAATTTATACAACAGGTTATGGAGGTACTCTTCTGCGATTCACAGACACTGTGTACGGTTATTAAGTACTGGATGTAGGTAGTGTGAGTTTCGAGCGATTTCAGTAATGTCCAGAAGACGTAGGCGACGGCCTGTCTTTACTGATATACTAAGAGAAAGGTCGTAGGTCTTTACAGCCCTGTAACAACCCTTCACCCTCAAGTGTTGATGAGATACGTCGGGGCTACCCTGCGTTCCTCTAGGTATACTTTGTAGTGGCGAGTGACGACGGATCTACCCTTCGTGGCACTCCAGGTGCTAGTGTACTTGGTATTACGTCGGGGTTACCCTGCGTGCTACTCTAGGTATACTTTGTGGTGGCGAGTGACGACGGATCTACCCTTCGTGCTACTCTAGGTGTTAGTGTAGTATAACTCCTGGAGCTCAGCCCGGAATTATTTACGGTCTGTAGTGTTTGAGTGTAAATTGTCAGAATGTATAACTTTACAACTTACGTGTCTATCAATAGCAGTACAGAATTGAACTTTAGGTTGCCCGATCGCGAAGGACTCTTCGTCGGTGAACAACAGGTCGGTGCTTACGCTAAGCAAACGGAGCGGCTGCGGCTACTGGTTTCTGGAACGGTCAACGGTACGGTGGCGGCTGCTGGATATCGGCTTAACTTGAATCTACGGAGATTCATTTCTTTCGTTTTATGCGCGTCGCGAGTTTATAAAGGTGCATCTGTGGGCGGTTTCGCGGCTACCGTGCGGGGGATGCCGTTATGTGATTGGTTAAAATCGTTCTGACGTGCAGAAACTTACGGTTTCTTAGAAATACACGTCAGCGGTGATGAATAAATTATTTGTTGTGCAATATCGCGTAAACTTATGAAATCTTACATACAGGATGGTCCGCACCTAATTTATTCTAAAACACATACGTACAGAACGCTGGTTCTTTACAAAATTTTGAAACTTTATAAATATAAACCTTATAAGATTCATATAAACCAATACCTTTATCCAAACGATCTTGAAAAACGATTACAATTTTGCCAATGGTATGTTGATAGATGTGCTGCAATGCCTAATTTTCATCAAAATATAATTTGGACAGATGAAGCTTATGCTGGTATTTTCAATCGTCACAATCATCATCACTGGGCAAATGAAAATTTACATGTAGCGGTACCTAGGCGTAATCAAGGCAGGTTTGGATTTAATGTTTGGTGTTGCTTAAAAGGGAATAAATTACACTATTGCATTTTTGAAGGAAATCTTACGGCATATCGATATTTAGAACTATTACGTATTGAGCTTGACGAATTCTTGGATGATTTGCCTCTATCAGAACGAGTCGGTCTTTTTTTCCTGCAAGATGGTGCTCCGGCACACAATACTATGGTAGTGAGAAATTATTTAAATGATAAATTTCCAAACAGTTGGTTAGGTACCTTTGGACCAATTCCATGGCCACCAAGGTCGCCTGATCTAACAGCTTTGGACTATTTTCTATGGGGTTTCATAAAAAATGAAATTTACAATAAAACAAACAATACTATGGGAGAATTACAAAACAATTTACATGCTGCTTTTCAAAAAGTTAAGCCGCTCCAAATATCAGCTGCAATTTCATCATTACAACGACGAAGTCAGTTATGCATTCGACAAAATGGCAGCCAGTTTGAACAATTTATGTTAAAGGTAATATTATTATTTGTTTGACAGTTAGTTTATTTTTGTAACCTTGTTCTTAGAATTAAATAATTATACCTTTTGTTTGACGTATTTGCTGTGTTTCATTGTTTTAAATTATTGCATCGCCTACTTACAAAAGTGCAAACTAACAAATTCGCTTGTAATTTTCTAAAAGAACCTCTATAAACTATATATTGTTGAAAAGCTTATAAAATAAGGATTTTAATGAAGTCAAAGCCAACTATGGTTTCCATTAAAAAAAAAAAACTAAATTTATGTGGCATCTCGACTATTGGTGACCAAATTTAAAAATTGACTACACCATTTGATTCTACGCTAAAAACTGCACAAGAAATGTCTTCACACTTTTACCTGAATTTTTATCAACAGATGAGATATGGAACCCTATCGAAATTTGGAAAAATTCAATTTTGGTCCCTGCATCAAAAATAAAAAAAGATGGCAAATTTTTGTTTTCGTTGTTTAATTTGTCTCAAAAAGTTGGCCTAATGCTACATGAACAGTTTTGCTCTAACAGTAATAGTTACCGAGATACCCTGCTATCCCACTCTGTACTTTATATTTTTGCATTGTTGGATACAGTTTTGAAGGTAGCTGTGAGTGGGATTAAATCGAATGGTAGTGATATTGTTAATCTAACAAGACGTATTATCCCATTGTTGAAAACCAACAATGAATTTGTAAAGGACATTCGTATAATTAACACTAATATTAAGTTATTGCAAAATATAATTCAAAATTAAATTTATTTAGAGATAAATGAAAACTTGCTTAAGCTCGAAAGCAATTTACACTTAAAGTGTTATCTTGTGAGACTTAAACGATTAAAAAACGCTTCAGAGATAACAAGTAGCGGGATTGCTACTAAAAAACGTACACGCAAATTAAGTTGGTACTCTCTGGATTCATGATGTAATGATAGATTACTTAAGGGGATTATAGTCAATATATCAAACAAGGACCCTCTTATTTTTTTACAAAATGTATACAACAGTTTTGCACGAAAGCTTAAATTAATGCTAAGATAATCGATGGTAAAGGTGAATGTCCTTTTAGCTGCAATTATATGCACCCTCAAAATCATGTTATAGAGTAGAAGACTTGCCATAAAAAATTATGTCATCGATATTGTAACCAATTGACGTGAGTAGTATAATGCAAATGTTTATTATAAACTACAAATTAGTGGAGTTTTACGAAAGGGATCCCTGTTGTGCATTACACGGAGTGTTACATTTAAAGGTATGTTCCATTTAGAGGTGGTTTTTCAACTTACTTTAAAGTTGCCTCATTTATAGCACTAAAGCATGCGTTAGTGAATGTTAAAGATGATGGCGAGTATTGCTTCCTGTGGGATCTTGTTGCAGAGTGTTCATACAATGATTCTTTATCTCGATTTAGACTGTATAGAGGAAACGATTGCATCCGATGTTTTTTTAAAGGACTTCAAAGTATTGCACATTGGACTACCGAAATAATCAATAAAATAGTTGCTATGGATACTTTAAGCCCCACTCAGGGTGAGTAATTTGAAAGCGCCATGGTTTGTCACATTTGCGGAAAACCATTTACTGAATATGATATAAAAGTTAGAGCCCATAACGATTTTACTGGAGCATTTCGAGGGGTATCACATCAGAATTGTAACCTAAACTATAAAGACTCCCATATTCTACCGGTCGTATTCCATAATTTCTCAGGTCATGATTCTCATTTCTTCATTAAAAAATTGGCTACTGTTCCCGGCTCGATTTCACTGTTGCCTACAAACAAAGAAAAATGTATCTCTTGCACGAAAGTAAGAAAAGGCACTAAAATTAGGTTTAGACTTACTGACTCTTTCAGATTTATGAGTAGTAGTATTGAAAAGTTGTCAGACTATTTGGAAAATAGTAACAAAAATAATTGCCTGCGCTAATTGTAACAATGATGAGGAATTTTCACTACTAGTTCCCAAAGGTGTGTTTCAATATGAATATATTGATACTTGGGATAAATTAAACGAGACCAGGCTCCCTCCCAAGGAAGCGTTTTTCAGTCATCTTGCTAATGGGAGAATCAGTGATGCGAGTTTTGCACATTCGGTTAATGTTTGGAGCAGATTTAGTATTAAATCGTTAGGGGAATACTCAGATTTGTATCTAACAACGGATATTCTACTTTTAGGTGACATTTTCGAAAATTTTCGACAAACTTGTTTAAGTACCTAAAAACTTGATCCTCTACACTATTATACAGCCCCCGCTTTAGCATTTGACGCTATGCTTAAAATTAGGCAAGTAAACTATTTACCGCTATTGATACGCTAATGTTTATTGAAGGAGGAATTAGAGGCGATGTAGCTCAATATCCTAATCGGTATGCTAAAGCTAATAATAAGTACATGGGAGGAAAATTTGGTCCCACTACCGAAAGTGTGTATTTAATGTACTACGACGTAAATAACTTGTCAGAATTTCTACCATTTGGTGATTTTTCTTTTGTGGATGTAGCTAATTTTGAAACTTTGGATTTAATAAACCATCCCAATGATTCAAATTCTAAAATTAAAAGATTATTTCGTATTAAAACGTAATTATGTAATTCATTACAGAAATTTGAAAGTATATTTAAAATATGGATTAAAGTTGGTAAAAGTACATCGTATATTATGTTTTAAACAGTCACCGTGGTTAAAAAAATATATCGATTTAAATACCGCCATGCGCCAGCAATCTCAAAATGAATTTGGGAAAAATTTCAATAAATTAATGATTAATAGTGTTTTTGGGAAACTGATGGAAAATGTACGTAAATATTAGGATATACGTTTAACAACGAAATGGGTGGTCGCTTTGGTGCTCGTGCTTGCGTATCAAACCCAAATTTTCAAAGGTGTACAATATTTAGTGATGATATGCTTATCATTCAGATGAATAGTCTAGAAGTATATTTCAACAAACCTATATTTGCAGGCTTTATTGTTTAGACTTTTCAAACACTTTTTTATACAACTTTCATTATGGTTACACGCTACCTAAGTTTCCTAATATTGCTAAGATCTTGTACACAGATACAGATAGTCTCATATATTCCTTTTCAGTTCCCGATGTCTATGAATGCAATAATGAAGACATTGATAAATTCGATACATCAGATTTTAGTCCTGACAATATCTTCGGACTTCCATTAACAAATAAAAAAGTTCCTGGCTTAATGAAAGATGAAAATCATGGTAAAATTATTTTGGAATTCGTAGGACTTCGTGCAAAAATGTATGCTTACACGGTTGATCAAAAAGTTGTAAAGAAATCAAAGGGCTCCACCCAAGCAAGCGTAAAACAGACCACGATAAATGATTATAAACAGGTTTTGTTTGATGTTGAGTGAGATAATAAGGCTATATCAACATTTGATAAGATCAAAGAAACGTGATGTGTTCAGCATCAAACAAACTGAAGTAATACTTAATAATTACGATCATAAACGATTAGTAAATTTTAATTTCACTGATACTAGACCTTGGGGATTTAACTATTCCTCTTCTGTTTTAGAAAACAATTCATTATGAGTAGTATTGAAAACGAATTTTAGGAAGGACTACAGTACTGTAGTGATTAAATCTATAGAAAGTACCTGAAGCGTTCTTTGATGGGAAAGTCCTCTCCTCAAAAGCTATTTATTTGTTCTGAATATATTGCAGCATATTGTTATTCCTGATGAGTGCTATAAATTCAAAGTGTACAAATGAAGTTATTATTAAGACATTATTTGATAAAAAAGTTGAATTAGACAATACCATTAAAAGTTTTATGAAGTTGTGAATTAATAAAGTTTACAATTTATTAACTTTTAATAAAGTAGATATAATCTTAGACGATGGGGTGATGATTCAACAAATGTTAAATCTAGCCTAGAAAATTTTAATTCAGCTTATAAAAGACATTTATTATAACTGAATGTATTGAGAAAGCAGCACATTATGCTAATTACAAGTGCCTCGATATTTTGATGGAAATATTAGAACAAAACATCAACTATAAGTTTCAACCATGGGAAAACGAGGAACATCACAAAATTTTCAACTAGAGATTAGAAAACATTCATAAAGGTGAAATAAATACAAATTCCTGCTTAGGGTGGACTGTGGACCAGATTCAGGAATATGGCCATCAAGTAATTTAAATGATTATAGAAGTGCTTTAGGTTTACTATATAAAATACTGAAATTTCAGTAAAACATTTTTATGTAATATTTAGTGAACTAAAATAAAATACAACTACTTTTTTATGTGTGTGCTTGTTTTATTTCATCTAAGAGCTACATCCTTTGATTATTTCACAAATTACAAGTTAAATATCTAGTTATAAAACAATATCGTCTTTATTGATCCATGATCTTTTATCCAACCTCCACAACTTTACGAATAACTTATTATTCTTGGAGCGAAGTACTTTTTTATTGGATACACATCAGGATACTTAGTTTTCTGTAGTTCATGTTCGTAAAACCCTCCCAGTACAGCTTTTCCTTTCATGTCTTCCAACATATACGGAGTGGGGTTAGTAATGCGAACTTTCACAATCTTAAATAGTTCATTAGACCAATATTGGGTGTGTATCCCTTTTCAAAAATACTTTTAAATTTACTGATTCGTACTATGTCACCCACAGAATATCGATCGTCTTGAGACATAATTAGTTAATAAAACTACTGTTGTGAATAACTTCCAAAAAGTCAACTGATTTTTAAAAGACACGATGCATTTGTAACGCAATACTAATATGATTATCGTGTGAGTAACTACTACGAATTTCTTTTGATTATTATTTTATTTCCAAATGATTGTGAATAAAATAGTGTACATACCTTGGGGGAAAAACGTCATGATTATTCTCTCGACGCTGTCTCGGCGAACTATCTTTTCTCTCGAGAACCATAATGACCTTCTTTCGACCTTAGTACATAATATTCTCGGTTACAAGGTGACTAGTAGTAATAAATTTTCTTGGGAAAAATAATTTTCATTAGTATGGTGTCGAAACACCACCTATGATGATTTTTTTTAGGTTTACCCAAAAATTTATAAATATCTACCAGGAATTAATCATTCGCAGGGAAATCTTATCGAGTAAACATACATTCGAATTTTTTTGATATCCCAAACCAACAACGACGTTTCCTTTGCGGTGGGTGCCATGCTGAAAAAGTATGAGAAATTTCGTGTAAGTTCAGTTACACGTCATTAATTTATGTAACTAGTCCCAACGTCCTGGAGTGTTTCTATCTCCCTTTGAGTCATGGGGGCATACAAAATAGTCACATGAATAATTTGTTGATACTAGCTAAATAAATATATAACGTGCATCGGTTTTTTCGTGAATTGCCTTTACATTTTACATACGTACAGAGTTCCTAATATATTAGATTAAACTATGGAGAGTACCTTACGACTAACTCTTTTAATACAAGGTGATAGTTTTCAGTTCTTCCATAAGAACTCAAGGTTCTGTTATCATGTACAAGATAACACGTACACATTTAAAATTTTAGGCAAGAAAAACTGTTGACTAGACAAGATACATACGGCCTGATCGCGACGCACATCACTATCGCTCTAAGAACCTTTAAAAATAATTTTTTTGTGTTGATGTTGCACAGGTGTTCGACTGAATTTAATACAAATCATACAATACTTAGTAGAGGCCTATTGCAGATGTAAGTTCTAGTAAACATGATAGTAATAACTTTGACTCTGTAACAATAAGTAAAAATACACTTATAATAAAGAATTTATAAATGGGAGGAAATAAGGGTGAAACCATATTATAAACAAGTAGAAAATAAACCAGTAAAACGAATATATTTTTTTATAATTATCAATATTACATTGTTATATATTTTATTTAAAAATGTAAACATGAGTTTTGTTAAATTTACGATCGTTTTAAAAAACTATTTCAAAAAACGCTTTCTATCCAAAAGATATATAAGCAACATCGGTACACAAAAATGCGTTGCTTGCAGTAACATCGTAATCTCTGCAATACAGCGCGATGTTTTTGTGCGTTTGATATTATTTGTATCCACTGTTATTTAATACCTCTTCAACGATATCATTCTGTATTCTTATATTTGATGTTTAGCCACTAAGTTTATCTTAACTATTAAGATAAAGGAAATATAATTCAATAAATAACGGCCCAGAAAAATTATTTCCTTCTCATAATGCTACAATTTAAAATTACCAGATATGCATTAAGTGATTCAATTAAAATTTTATTATAACTGTCCATAATATTTGACCGTTTAACTTAAATTATGAAAAAATCAGGTACTTCTAAACTGAAAGCGTCCTACACCTTCTAAGCGTGATTACACAACAAACTATTATGATAGGTATGTGACCTTGGTACCGCCACACTTTGTAGTGTTATGCATAACTATTATGATGTGACGCGTTGTCGATCGATCACAACAGCTGGCCCTTTGTAGTTATTAATAATTTATTTTCTAACCAGTGCAATAAATTCTTTTATTCCATCACTATGATAAACCCCAATTGCTTTAGAAACAAATAGTACTACTGAGACTAAAGGTGTTCTCGGTGCACGCATGAAGAATAATACACTATGAATTGGTAAATAAAACAGTTCTTTTTGTTAATTTTTGGATACATTTATTGTATCTATTTGAAGCGTTGCACATACGCCTACGTTTAACCCATTCACCCATACACTTTTCATAGTCCGATGAAGGAATGGCTCTCAATTCCTGCATCACATTATCTTTTACTTCATCAATGCTCGAAAATCTCATTCCACAAAGCAGTAATTTAAGTTTTTATGAACAGAAAAAAGTCACAGGGTGTCATATCTGGAAAACACAGTGCTTGTTGGATGGTATTTACTGCGTTTTTTGTCATATAGTCGGCCACAATGCGTAATTTGTCAAAAGGGAGCGTTATCATGGAGCAAAATTCAAGAGTTGTGTTTCTATAATTCCGGCCGTCTTCTACGCACAGTATCTCTCAAATGGCTGATTACGTCTAGATAACACTCCTTATTCGTTGTTTAACCCTTTCCCAGGTACTCGTAATGAGCAAAGTCTCGATAATTGTGAGCATAATGATTTTTGATCGACTTTTGACGCACTTTTTTCGGTTTTGGGTCATTTCCATAGCGCCACTCGGCGCGTTTCGACATCATATTGGTAAACATAAGTTTCATCATCATGCATTTCATCATGGTAGGATCGTTTGTTACTTCCGAGATAATCTTCTGGACCACCGCTTTTCGTAACTATTCTTGAACGAAATATAGGTCTTTTGGCATGTCGTGCTGCAATGCGTCTCATGAGCTAAATATTCACCAGAAGCTTGCGTGACGATTTTCGACGATTTTTTTTATCTTTTTCGACATTATCATCGGCTATAGATATCGAAGAGATGCATTTTCAATGCATCGGAAGAAGATATTTCGTTGAGAAAGAGAATATAAAATTTCAAATAATCTCTTTGTTGAACATTTTTTCCATTTTGGAATAAGACGAACAGCTGCTAGTGATACAGATGACGCTCACGTTTGGCAGAAGTGTCGAGGAAAACTTGACTAAGCTAAGAGAAAAGCATTTTTATCTTACACAACCTGAAACAACTGTTTTCGGTGACAGAAATCAAATATGATTCACAAGGGAGGTAAAGTAATCACAAGTGAGTAAGTTTGATAGCTGTCACTTATGATTGAAATTCGTTTTTATTAATTTCGTGCAAATCAATAAAAATTCTGAAAAAAATCATGAATTGTGTAATTCATAATTTCTATAACAATCGTTGGTAACTATGAAAGGTGATACATACGACGATACAAATTTTATTAGGTATTTGTTTGAGAGAAATTGATTTCTTCGATGCACTGGTTTAGCTCCGATTCATGTTAATATTAAAATGGTTGTTAAACATGATCAAATTAAAATTTTATTTAATGAATAGGATGAATTTCTTTGCATTCAAAGTCAACGTGCGTGGTATAACATCAGTAAAGTAAAGCTTTCACTTCTGTTTATAATTATATATATATATATATATATATATATATATATATATATATATATATATATATATATATATATATAAATCGGTTAATATTTAGACTCGTCTAGATTTCTGTCATCTAGAAAAGATTTTCGGTTAGAAAAGGAGATTAAATCAGGCACTTGAAATACTCATCTAGCTCAGTAAATGATACCCTTTGGTAAGGATGTCTAAAAAGCGACATAGCTGAAGTATAAGGAGTGAAAATAGTAATCATACATCAAAATAAACAGGAGAACTTAATTAGCCAGAGGTGTAATAAGGATGCGAGGCTAACAAAGACAGCACATTTACTTTCGAATTTTTTAACTTAAGACAAAAAGTTCAAACGATATTTTAATTAAACGCAACATAAGGATGGTCCGTGACCTTTGATGTTTGTATTTCTTGACATTTTATAGTTTACAATATTTAGCAACTTAACCATTTCCATTGAATACATGTTAAAAGACGTCTTGTAGGTACATTTCTAGAAATTCGCAAAGTTTACTTTTTCACTTGAATAGTCCAAAGATTTCGTACTGTATATTAAGTATTAGTTACGTTCTATAGACGGTATACTTTGAGATTACCGTCGGTCGTCTTAGGTATTAATGGTAATTTCACACAAACGGCATGATCGCTCAAAATAGATATTCCTGCGTTGAAATATACGCAACACGATTGTCAGTTCCTTTGTCCGCTAATAGGAGAAAAAATCCCACTAGTTACACAAAAAAGGAAGATCTGGCTTTAATGTACATCTTGTAACATCAAGGTATTTTTTAAAATCGCTGTATCTCAATTTTCTCCAGATTCACGTTTTTTGACCTTGATCTACATCATCACCGATTCTAATT
Organism: Vesta saturnalis; assembly: GCA_036346205.1. NCBI lineage: Eukaryota > Metazoa > Arthropoda > Insecta > Coleoptera > Lampyridae > Vesta > Vesta saturnalis. The sequence goes on from JARFJB010000188.1 coordinate 77,426, forward strand.
CAAAAGTTTAGGTAGTCACTCATTTGGCACAAAATTTAATTATGTTTAATTCATAAAAGATTAAAATGTCCCATGTCAAGAGTTATAACTACATAAGCCAAAGCTGTAGAAAATTCGAAAGTGTGGTGTTTTTATATACCGAGACCGAGCTGGTAGCGTAGTGGTGATATGATCTGCTTAGCATTCGGGAGGTAATGGGTTCGATTCTCTTTACAGTCTACCTTGTATGAAGGGGGTTTTCCTCATACACATATAGCGGCATGGTCACTGCGTATATGCACACCATGTGCGGCTGCTTATGTGAATGCTGGGGTAGTATTTTCCCCTTCAGAACCCTAACTCCGTTCCTTCCGATACTATCCTGACCACACCCATCCTTAATCCCACCATGCAATATACGTAATGTATGTATGTATGCTGGGAATCCATGATTGTGGCTGAAGGAGCTTGGAAAGCTCGAGCAGCCCGCCCTCCCCCTTGGGGAGGGAATGAAATACGTGGCCTTTTCCTTTTCCTTTATATACCGACATTATCTTACACTGAGGTAGGGATGCAAATACAGTTTACTGGTTTCGTGACCAATTGATGGAGTAAAACATAAACCGTTACCGACATTAATCTCCCCTCTACTTTTTGTAACTATAAACAACATTTATTGCATTTAACTCTATGGCAATCAGAGGAAACGCCTTCGGTGACTAATTAGTAAATGGTACTTAGAGTTTCGTTAATATAAATGATCAGTCCACTTTCATGAAAAATCCTAACTCTCCGTGTGCAACGCAATTACCATTTAGTAGGCGAGTGATGCCCTTTTAAATGATACGTGGTACAAACACTTACTATTGAAATCGGCTGATTGAGCTAAACATTTGTAAATATTTTGGGTAATCATCCTCGCCTTGTGGCAAGAAATGTAGTTAAAGCCAACGTTAAATGAAAAAAAAAGTGACTATATCGGCATATATTTATACCGTATATCCATATACCACGTAGTCAAACTGGTCGTGGGACATATATTTGTATTTTTTTATATGAAGGAGTCCCTACGTATGCCTATGGAAATGTAAGGGGATTCTTCTGTGGTAAAATCGAGCACAACTTTATCGATTTTTAAATAAATATAACAGGTAAAGTAAACAACTGATTTTTAAATAAAAAATCATGAATGTTTAACACATCAAACTGAAAGTCGCTGGTTACTTGAAACCGTGAAAAACCCGTTCGTTTTTCTTTATAAAAATCGGAAAAACGTAAAAAAAGCTGCATTTTTCATGCAGTTTTTATATTATATCGTCATAAATTTGTAACAGCAAATAAGGCAGCGACATTGATCAAAATTTCAATAACGATTTGGTACCATCGTAAACTACTTAACTTTGTTTTTGGGACCGTTAATTCAGTTAAAAGACAATCGTGCATTGCTTTTAAAAACAGCTTGCAAATGTTCTGTCTCTATTTACCGTCTCTGTTAGCAGTCAGCGGTTTCATTACAAGCGGGTTCCCGGCACGCTAATAAAACTGATTATCGAAACGAAAGAATAGTATACGTATGGTAAGTATCAAATTTCATTTATTATTTAGTTTATTGTTCAGTTCTGCATATAATTTCAGTCCTACTGTTCGTCGGACTTTTGAGTTGTTTAATTTGAGGTGAAGTGATACCTGTGTGAGTGTTTAATATTTACCTTTATACACCTAACAATGGGAAGAAGTAAGAATAAGAAGCTGGGACTGACCCAGCATCGAAAAAATAAAAGATTGCTGGTAAAGCGTAGGTAATGGCAACTTTTTTTGTTTGTTTACGTACAGGTGGTTCGTCGTACAATCTTTTTTTTATGACAAATCATTGTTTAATTTTTTATACTTATCATTCCTTCCTTTGTTTTTAATCAAGTTGCAAACCAGGACCCTATTCCACCATTGGCTTTGCAACTTTGCAGTTTTGATATGTTACATTTTAAACGTATTTTGCGTCTCACCGTTTTATTTATTTTTTTAAAAGATAGTCTAATAGTGAAAATTCTAGCTTTAATTTTGCCTTAACTTTTTCAAAAATTAAAAATATGGTAGAACGCAACATAAGTTTGAAAAGTGACATGTTAAAGCTGCAAAGTTGCAAAGTGAATGTGGAATAGGGCATCTGAGGTAGGTATAAGCTGTGTATTTCTTAAAAAACCAGTATACTTTACGTGTTGTCATAGTGACAGATGCTTTTTTAACAAATACATGCACAGCTTATACCTATGTTTAAAAGAAGGAAGTTATCAGACATCAACTACATTTACTGGGACTAACATTGGAAACTGCTGTTATTTCATAATGAAATCGTTTACTCATTCTACTATCCCCTAATTTCCAAAGTAATCTCATTCCCGTACGACGGACCTATTGGTAGCGATTTGCATCAAAACGTTATCTTTTTACAAAAATTATTCATATTCTATTTCTATAGACTGGCAGAGATAAAACACAGAATTCTTCTGAATGAAGATCCTCGTGTGTCCAAATTTATCCAAAACGTAGCCGCACTGGTGGGCGAACAGGAACCTTCTACTAGTACTGCCGATAGTCTTTATCATGAACAGGATCATGAATTCAATAGTTGTTCTAGGACTTCCATTTCTCCAGTTCCCGGTTGTTCGTATACTGGAAACATGTCTGATGATGATGAATCGGAATCTTCGAATGTTAACCAAGATAGACCTAAAAATGACATCGAAGACAATGTAAAGAGCAATTCGTGGGAGGGACGAAGAATTGTCGAAGTACAATCTTTTATCAACCAAATTTTGTCTTTTCCACACCATCAATTATTTTCTTGCACGTCAGGAACGCCTAAACAATCTGTGAGAATAATTAAAGAAATTCGTCAAGGGTTCATTTCTATATTTGTTTTAAAATGTGGTTTATGTCAAGTGGAACATCGAGTTCAAACCGATCCAAATGAAGGCATGTTAAATACAAACGGGGCTGCAGTGTTAGGTGCAATAAGCATTGGATGTGGGTTTTCACAATTGAATGAATTTGCCGGAACAATCAACGTACCAAATATTTCGTATAACCGCTATAAAACTATCGAAGAAAATTTACAAGATATAATTGACGAAGAGTCATGGCAATGTATGCTTGAAGCTGGGAAGGAAGAAGCAAGAATGGCCAGGGAAAGAGGTGAAGTGGATGAAAATGGTATTCCATTAATTAAAGTAATTGTTGACGGAGCATGGTGTAAAAGATCCTACCGTTCTGCCTACAATTCACGTTCTGGTGCTGCTTGTATGGTTGGGGCAAGAACTGGTAAACTCTTATACCTAGGAATAAGAAATAAATTCTGCTCAATGTCCTGTATGGGTGAAAAAGAACACTTATGTTTCAAAAATTGGGACGGAACATCAACTTCCATGGAAAGTGACATTATCCTAGAAGGATTTAAACAAAGTTGCGCTATGCACGGAGTAAAGTATGCATATCTTGTTGGTGACGGTGACAGCAGTGTTTTAAAAAAACTTCATACGGAAGGACCCTATCCCGTTGAAAAAATTGAGTGTTTGAATCATCTACTAAGGAACTATTGCAACAACTTGAAAAATTTAACAACAAAAAGTTTAGTTCAAAAGGCCTTCCATGCTTTTCTCCGCCAAGCCCTACAACAAAATATTCAACGATTAAGAACAGCAGTGGACTGCGCCATAAAGTATAGAAGATCCCAGGATGTTGCTTTCCAGGAACAAGTAACTAATTTGAGGAAGGACATCGAAAATAGTATTTGTCACGTTTTTGGCGAACATGTAAAATGTGAAAGCTATTATTGTAAAGGAAATAAGCCTAATGAAAAAAATCTTATTTTGGCTATGAAACAGTGTGGATTATATAATGACATAATTTCACTGGCAAACAGACTAATATACAATAGCAGAAGTTTAATAAAAGATATGACAACGAATACTGCTGAATCCTATAACAGTGCACTTGCAAAATTTATTGGAGGAAAGAGAATAGATTTTTTCCAAAAAAGGAGGATATAGAATGAGATGTCAAGCGGCAAGCATTTCGTTCAATAGGGGCGCCGAATTCCAATCTATAATCCACAAAGCAGTAACCCAGAAAAGTCCAGGAACCCATACTAAACGGTTTATCTCTACAAAAAACAAGATCAAATGTAGAAGACAGTTGATTCCAAAAAAAAAGAAAATGTACACGCCAACCTGCTGCTCAAGCTGACGAAGATTAAGGCGCCGTTGAGGAAGTTTTGGCCGAGGAAGAATTTTCAAGACGAAAAAATAGCTTTTTAAGCTCAATTAAAAAAAATAAAGATTCTGCAAATCGCAGAAAATACCAAAGATCAAAGAGAATCGGCACTTTGGTTTCAAGAAAGAAGGAAAAGGATTACCGCTTCTATGTTTGGCAAAATTTGCAAGTTACGGGTAACAACAGATCCAGTTAAAACAGCTACAGCTCTTCTTACATCTTTTTCGTCACAGAGTACAGCTTACGGAATTGATAACGAACGTATAGCAATAAATGATTTTTCAGAATATCTAGAAACGTCCATTGAACCGTGTGGATTTTATATAGGCGAAGAAGAAAATTATCTTGGAGCTACTCCAGACGGCCTTATCGGAACGCAAGGTCTCATTGAAATTAAATGCCCCTACAGTTGCAGAACATTAACACCAAAAGAGTCGATCGAAAAACTCCCTTATGTTATTCTGGAAAATGAAGAAATGCAGTTGAAAACAAATCACAACTACTTCTACCAAGTGCAGGGACAGCTACACATTACCAAACGTGACTTTTGTTATTTTGTTCTCTGGGCCCCAAAGCGGTTTATGTGTAAGAAAATTCTGCGGGATGACGAGTTTTTCGAGAATATAATGCTCCCCAAACTTCGCGAATTTTATTTAAAACACATGTTGGGCCAAATTGTAAAATTACCTCATAATTAAGAAAAAACTTCATTGTTGAAGGAATAATAAATAACATATGCATATAAAATTTCGTAACATATTATTCTTATTATGCCCCAAATTTAGTTGTTAAGGAGCACCTAACACATTGTTTTGTTTACATCCCTTTGTGTGTTTTTTTTGTCAAATTCTGTGTTTAGCACAAAAGAAAACGGCAAAATTTAAATATTTCATTTACATTGTAGGTATCATTTATGTTCCTCTAGTATTTTAAATACTTCATCAGTTAGTACAATAGATGTTTAATGAAAATAGGTGTTTATTATCTACTAATTTACTTTTTATAGGTAGGTATACACCGTGTCCAGAAATGGGCGGATAAACTCAATGATACGTTGTGTAGTGGTACTCGAGGATCGCGGGAAAAATATTCAAAAAATTCCAAATCCTTTAATTTCGAAAATATGGGATCTCAAATGTTACGCCTTTGACCTTCTTTATTTTGATTATTTAAAATAATTTTAGCCATCTATTTTTTATTTCGTGGTCTAATCTACGATGGATAGTTTCGAGATACAGTACCTCGCATTCTTAGTTGGGCACCCTGTACAATATATTTTTATCATATGACTACCCACGCTAAGTGGACTTTATATGCCAGAATAAGTGCAAACAGACCTTAAACGAAATTCGACATTATACGAGTGGATGGGGATTTTTAAGACCTTTAGGATGCTAAATCCCGAGATATTCCAACAATAATTTTATTTAAATTTGACAACGCAGCTTAAATTTGAAAATAACCTAGAAACATTGACGATGTTTTGTTGGTATTTAAAATTACTAACTATATGAACCAATAACGACACGTTTTTAAAATCTTAAACCATGCTTTACTAAAAGATGAGTCATAAGACACCTCTCGCGTCTCGCCTGCCCTACCATAGCCAATTTATTCGAAATGTTTCTGTATATTACACATGGGTTACCTGCTTTATTATAGATCGTGCGGTTTCACGACTCATCCCTCCCTATTACCATTACTACTACTCCACTAGTACTTGTATATTACAACAATTATTAGTATAAGAAAGTCACGTTATCCCATATGAAGTTTTTGTTTCAAACACTGATAAATTCAGTAATTTCGTTGAAAATAATTTTTGGGAAAAAATCTTGAGCATCTACTACAACCATTTTTATGTTTATGTAATTTATTTTTAAAGTTATGACGTCATTGCCATTTTTTAAACGGCAACCTATAATTTTTCTTATTGATTTCGAGAGTAGGAACTTTTAGTTATATTTTAACAATATAAAAATTTTCAGGCTATTACGGATCAAAAAACTCGAGAAAAAAATCTTAAATTTCAAAATATGAAAAGCTTAACTTAACAAAATTGCTTCTAGTGGGCTGAATTTGGCGAAATGTCGCTGGCGAAAGATTCGTTTTCAATTTTCTTTTTGAAAGAAAAACTGAACCAGAAAGTCTCCAGATTCATTTTGCCAAATATTGAAGGCTATTTTTCTCATTTTTTTTCAAATGTAACATCTTAAAAATGTTACATCACTAAATAAATAAAAAGTATGTACTATCTAAATCAAAAATAAAAAATATAGGTTGTCATTTAAAAAAAAATGACGATGACGTCACACCTCAAAATTAAATGACTCAACATGAAAATTATAGTAATATATGCCTTGCAACTTAAATCACTCCAAATTTGTTTCTATAAAATTTAGTTCAAGGAACATATTGAATTTATTCATTACTTTTTTGACATTGCAGATGTACTATTATGTACATGTATTTTAAATTTTTTGACCGATGAAATATTTTATTTCATTGAAATTCGAAATTATTAAACTCTTAAAAAACTAAGTATACACATTATACACTACGCACAGGTAAATTTTGTACCTATACGAAACTAGGAATCGTTTGTTGTTACAAGTAAAAATTCTCGGAGACCGCAAATGTAACAGAATACTACACAACATATCAATTTTATCACTTTCCTGTATTTCGCGTGAAACGTAACCTACGCCCACACATTCAAGCGTAAGGAAACATCTCGTATATCTATATGCAGCATTTGAAATCTGATGTTATTTAAAACAGAAGAATCCCTGAATTCTAATGAAAAAAATGTAGCCAAACTCATCGCTAAATGTAAAAAAAATTAGATATACCGGTGTATATTTATACGTTCATCCATATACCGCGTATATAAGTTATATTAATAGCAGGCTAATGATTATGTTTTAATTTTTCAATTTTGATAAAATTGTTTGAATATCTCTAACAAGTTTAATAGATAATATTACTACTGACGAAGATAACGGTAAGTGTTATCGAAACGTTTATATTATATAATTTAACATACATCATTAAAAAAACTAAAAAAGATAAGTATTTTATTATATGTAACAATGGTGAAAGTTTACATTTTCATCTTATACCTTTATGAATATCTCACTTATAGGTAAGTAAATTGAATGTGGTAACGAAATGGTCAGTTATGATTTTGTTTCACTTTTTACAAAAGTTTTTATAAAAGAACTATGGAACATATTGATCACATTTTTTCAAAAGACACAATACATTTTTTTACATGGAAGAATTTGAAACATTATTTTTGGAAAATGACAAAATTTACCCAAAAGTCTTTAGTTTAGTATAGATATACAGACGATACTCTTGTTATTTAGAAACATAGTAGAAGACGTATTGCATAGATGTTTAGTTTTTGTAAATGGTAATATCCAAGCATTTAGTTTACTATGGAGAAGGAAACTAATTGCAGTTTACTGTTTTTAGACGTACTAATACCTTCAGAAATTATAAAAAGTTGATGTAATTAAATCATTAGTGAATTTGTGGTCCCGAATTATTAGAACATAAATGTAACCACATAAAAACTACAAACTAATGGTGATTTTCTTAATGATATTAATAATGTTATTGCATCTGATTACCATATTCATAAAGCAAAACTAGTGCTTAATGATGCTATTGCTTTTCTTTCTATTATAACTAATGGTACACAGAGAACTAAAAAATTGCTTATTGGTTATGACACTATGACTATTTTTAAACCTACAAAGAAGATTAAAGGACAGTTAAGATCATCTAAAGATGTTTTAAAAATTATTATCAACTTCCAGAGTGTACACTTTGTCTTGTTCTTGTGGAAATATGTACATTGAATCCACAAAACGTAACATTGATGCCGGATGCAAAGAACATAAGATATTTGGGAAGGGAAGTGTGCCGTGTGCCCTGAATAATTTCATTCATGGCATTTAATTTGAGAATATGGAAATTGTATCACTACAAGCTCATTATTATGTACGTCTACAACGAGTAGTTATTGAGTCATACAAATATCGTAATAACTAAACAGGCCAGAAGAATAGCTTCTCTTAACTTTAATTTTGGATGTATAGGTTTTTTTTCTGTATTTTTACTAGACTGGAAGTGAATGCCAATTATGCTAAATTACCATAGCATTCCAATTATTTTACATGTATAGCTAAAAGTAAAATAAGGTACAATGTACACATCCTGTTTTCACTGTATCATAACAATTACAGCCTTTCACAGTTTTGCACTTACATTACGACTTGATTAAATTTTGTAATTTTTTTTAATTCCGGTATTTTTCATTTTTAGCCTCCGTGCGTTAGACAGTGTTCTGATTTGCCATTTTCAAATTCGATTGAACGATATTTAATATATTAGACAACTAGCTAATATTTACTAAAATAAATTTAGATTCCGTAGTTCGCTTTCAAATATGTTTACCTACTAGTTATAGCAGACCTATTCTTGTGTTTGTATATTTCATATATTGCTTATTTTGTTTGACGAATTATTTTTTTCGAAGCTCTTTTATCGTTTACTGAGATCGATAATTGTAATTTTTCTCGATACGTCTAAATCTGTAAAAAACACAAGTAAAGAATACACGTGTAAAATCCAAAAGGATAAGTAATAATTAATTATAAATGATAATCTTCAGAGTGTGCATTTTATTAGTCGATATTGTTGGTTTAATGTTAATATACTGTTATGTGTTAAGTTATAAACAATGCCTCATTGAACTGAAAAACAACGAATTGAAACTTAATCATAATGGGATTCTATGATAGAATGGGAACACAAAAATTAGATATCTAGTGGATATTGAAGGTAACGTCGAGTTTTAAACATGGAAAAGTATCATTCTCATAAAAAACCGAGTTTGTGCAGCAGCTTAACCGCCATGATTCTTATCACACACTACAGTTCTAAGAATTAATGTGATAAAAGTATCAAGTAGGATCCGTTCTTTAGAATTAAAATTTTATTTTCGGAAGAAGCATTTTTTTTTTTGTTTAAACGAACCTATGAATAAACAGAACTGTCAATATTGGTGTCAGGAATTTCGTATGGCCCACATTAAAAAGGTTTTTCCCTTAAGACGCAACTAAATGGATTGGAAGACGTGTATAATAGAATGATCAGCCCATTCGCCTGATTGAATCCTACCTTTTAGGGTTACTTGAAGTCAAAAGTACACATTTATAGGCTCAATAATATCTAAGATTTTAAAACTAGAATGCGACAAGGAATGGCATATTTCATCACCGATAAAATACCAAACACCCTCATAGAATTCAAGCACCGCCTGCGTTATTGTTAGTTTATAATACGACCGTTAATTTAAAGTATTAAATTTGCAGTTACTTAATCCTTAGCTTCTTTTAACATTTTTCTATAAAATGTTGTGTGAAAGTTTTTTACCCCTTCGTTGTGTGAAATGACCTGGCTAGGCCACAAATGAGAAAAGGCTTTTAAAACGTATTTTAGATACAGGATGGTGTGCAAATTGTGTGTATATACATGTTTATATGTCGTATATAATATATATATATATATATATATATATATATATATATATATATATATATATATATATATATATATATATCAGGTGTCCCAATAGTGCGTATTCGGTCGATAGCTCCTTAGCCATTAAATTTAGTAGATAAGTTTAAATACGAAAGTTGTCTATTTTATAAGCTTCATAATCTAAAAATAGTTTGGTTTTACAGGGTGTAATATAAAAGCGGTACAATATAGAACTTTTGATTTTTAAATAGAACACCCTATATATTATTTTATTTTCGATTCTCCTTATAATTTTACATCTTTTTATAAGAATTACTTACAAGCTAAATCTTACAGTTTTGAGATATTTGCAAAGTTAACTAAAACTGACATTTTATAGTAATTCAAGTAGGCGAATCTCAGTTATTTTTAAAGATAAAAAAATCTTTAGTATAAAATTTATTCATACATGAGCTTACTTTAATCTATTGTCAAAATTGGATTTCAATATACAGAGTGATCACAAAAATTAATTCAATAACATAAATTTGAATATGCTATATCTTCATTTTTTTAAATGGCACACCATATATTTTTTTAATGCCTTGTCTTCGTCTATTAATCGGCTTTCATTTCTATTAAATATGTTCTATACCTATCTCTAATAGTTTCGGAGATATTTAAGTTTGTTCAATTTTTTTCGTTGATAACACTGAAGAAGAGTAAAATTAGTCGGTCAAAGCAAGCTATGAATACCTAAGAAACTAAAAAACATATTAACTGAAATACAAACACTTAAAATTATAATAAATGATTAATGTGACCACCATTTTGTTGCTGGCAAACATGAAGTCTTTGAATAAACAGGTGATCACAACAATTAATTCAAGAACGTAAATTTGAAAATGCGATATCTTCATTTTTTTTTAAATAGCACATCCTATATTTTTTACCGCCTTGTCTTCGTCTATTAGTCTGCTTTAATTTTTATCAATATGTTCTATACCTATCTCTAATAGTTTCGGAGATATTCATGTTTGTTCAATTTTTTTCGTTGATAACACTGATGAAGAGTAAGTAACATTAGTCGGTCAAAGCAAGCTGTGGATACATAAAAAACTAAAAAACATAAATTGAAATACATAAATTGTAATTATAATAAGTATTGTATGAAACCACCATTTTTAAGAGATATTTGAGATGTTTTTAAACAATTCAGCGTAAAATTAAACAATTTAATCAAAAGAGCGTAAAACAAAAGATGAACGAAAACAAATGAAGAAATCAAACTTGTCAAACAGTGCTAATATTTGTGTAGTATTGTATACTTACTTCCTAAATTACTAAATGAATTTTTCGAAAGAAGAACTTGTTAATATGATTTACGTCCTTGGTGAAAGCGATAAAAATTGTCTTTTAGCTCAGCGAATTTATAAGCAAAAATTTCCAAATGCACGACACCCGCAAGTTTCAGCATTTGCAAGATTGAAAGAGCGTTTCGAGCAAACAGGCAGTATTCATTACGAGAAAGAACCGCAATTAACGAAGGTAATGAACATTTAGTTCTTCAATCCGTGATTGAAAATCCTCACGTTCCTTGCCGACAATTGGAATTCAAAGTTGGAGTTTCGAAAACATCAGTTAATAGAGTTATAAAAAAATATAAATATCATCCATACCATGTCCAATTTGCACAAGAATTAGACGAGGATGACTTCGTTAATAGATTAAACTTTTGCAATTGGGCCATAAATAAAAATTTAGAAAAACCCAACTATTTGAGCACGATCTTATTTACTGATGAAGCTACTTTCCTCAAAAATGGATACGTTAATAGACATATTTCCATTATTACGATACTGAGAATCCCAGATTTATAATTCCTGTTGATCATCAACACCGCTGGTCACTTAATGTTTGGGCCGAAATTATTGGGGAAAGAATTATAGGACCATATTTTTTTGAAAACACGGTCAATGGAGATTCATTTTTAAACTTCTTGCGCAACGTATTTGAAACTTTTATTGAAGATTTACCTTTACAAACCATTAGAGAAATGTGGCTGCAATTAGATGGCGCTCCTCCGTATTTTAGCAGAAACGTTAGAAATTATTTAAATATCCAGTTTCAAAACAAATGGATTGGAAGAGGAGGTCCGATCTCCTGGCCTGCAAGATCCCTGACTTGACAAAGCTGAACTTTTTTCTTTGGGGTTGGATTAAAGAAAAAGTCTATCAAACTCCTCCAACGATTGTAGATGACATGGAGGCAAGAATTAGAGTCATTCAAAATATAAATGTTTCCATGTTACGAAAAGTAAATTTGTCGTTTATTCAAAGACTTCATGTTTGCCAGCCATTTATTATAATTTTAAGTGTTTGTATTTCAGTTAATATGTTTTTTAGTTTCTTATGTATTCATAGCTTGCCTTGACCGACTAATGTTACACTTCTTTAGTGTTATCAACGAAAAAAATTGAACAAACTTAAATATCTCCGAAACTATTAGAGATAGGTAAAGAACATATTTAACAGAAATGAAAGCCGATTAATAGACGAAGACAAGGCATTAAAAAAATATAGGGTATGCCATTTAAAAAAATGAAGATATAGCATTTTAATATTTATTTTGTTGAATTAATTTTTGTGATCACTCTGTATATTGAAATCCACTTTTGATAATAGATTAAAGTAAGCTCATGTATGAATTAATTCTATACCAAAGATTATTTTTTTATCTTTAAAAATAACTGAGATACGCCTACTTGAATTACTACATAAAAATGTCAGTTTTAGTTAACTTTGCAAATATCTCAAAACTGTAAGATTTAGCTTGTAAGTAATTCTTATAAAAAGATGTAAAATTATAAGGAGAATCGAAAAATAAAATAATATGTAGGGTGTTCTATTTAAAAATCAAAAGTTCTATATTGTACCGCTTTTATATTACATCCTGTAAAAACCAAACTATTTTTAGATTATGCAGCTTATAAACATAGACAACTTTCGTATTTAAATTTATCTTCCAAGTTTTATGGCTAAGAAGCTATCGACCGAATACGCACTATTGGGACATATATATATATATATATATATATATATATATATATATATATATATATATATATATATATATTATATACGACATATAAACATGTATATACACACAATTTGCACACCATCCTGTATCTAAAATACGTTTTAAAAGCCTTTTCTCATTTGTGGCCTAGCCAGGGCATTTCACACAACGAAGGGGTAAAAAACTTTCACACAACATTTTATAGAAAAATGTTAAAAGTAGCTGAGGATTAAGTAACTGCAAATATAATACTTTAAATTAACGGTCGTATTATAAACTAACAGTAACGCAGGCGGTGCTTGAATTCTATGAGGGTGTTTGGTATTTTATCGGTGATGAAATATGCCATTCCTTGTCGCATTCTAGTTTTAAAATCTTAGATATTATTGAGCCTATAAATGTGTACTTTTGACTTCAAGTAACTTTAAAAGGTAAGATTCAATCAGGCGAATGGGCTGATCATTCTATTATACACGTCTTCCAATCCATTTAGTTCCGTCTAAAGGGAAAAACCTTTTTAATGTGGGCCATACGAAATTCCTGACACCAATATTTACAGTTCTGTTTATTCACAGGCTCGTTTAAACAAAAAAAAATGCTTCCTCCGAAAATAAAATTTTAATTCCAAAGAACGGATCCTACTTGATACTTTTATCACATTAATTCTTAGAACTGTAGTGTGTGATAAGAATCATGGCGGTTAAGCTGCTGCACAAACTCGGTTTTTTTTATCTTTAAAAATAACTGAGATTCGCCTACTTGAATTACTGCATAAAAATGTCAGTTTTTAGTTAACTTTGCAAATATCTCAAAAACTGTAAGATTTAGCTTGTAAGTAATTCTTATAAAAAAGATGTAAAATTATAAGGAGAATCGAAAATAAAATAATATATAGGGTGTTCTATTTAAAAATCAAAAGTTCTATATTGTACCGCTTTTATATTACACCCTGTAAAAACCAAACTATTTTTAGATTATGAAGCTTATAAAAGTAGACAACTTTCGTATTTAAACTTATCTACTAAATTTAATGGCTAAGGAGCTATCGACCGAATACGCACTATTGGGACACTGTATATATATATATATATATATATATATATATATATATATATATATATATATATATTATATATATATATATATATATATATATATATGTATATATATATATATATATATATATCAAAAAATGTTGTATATGGCTACGAATATAAGAGAACAGGTCAAAAAAAGAACTATTTCATGCTAAAAAAAAGTAATTTTTTTTAACTAATTACAGGGATAACGTAATATAGAACACTTTTTTTGATGGTCCTGCGGCTAGACATGCGTTGTAAGTGTGTGTTTTGATTTCTGTACCGTGGGTTAAGCACATTTCGTCCTTGCAAAGGTGGCAAGCAAATCGGGTTTTTCTTTGAAATTTATCAAGTTTTGTACATAGCTTATGCAATGCGCGACATTGTGAGCTCACAAGTTTGCGAGCAGCTGTTAGTGTTGAGAGCGTAGAAGTTGATGGTGGATGCTGAAAGGAGATAAAGATAGAATATATATATATATATATATATATATATATATATATATATATAGTTCAATGAGTGTTTGTGTGTGTGTGTGTGTGTGTGTGTGTGTGTGTGTGTGTGTGTGTGTGTGTGTGTGTGTGTGTGTACGATGTACTTACATAAAGTCATTAAATTTTTGCATTTCCAACCTGATTTGCAGCACGTCTTTCCATATTTGGAATTGTTAATTGTTCTGCCAATTCCAATATAAACACCCTACGTTTGTATGTAATATAGAAGCCAAACAAGTAATATCAAGCATATTATAAAACATGGCTAATAGCCATCGGTTTCTTGCCCGTTTGCAACTATAGCCGGATACCATCTTGTCCATTGTGTCAACATCGGATTTGTTTTCATCGTAATCTAAGAGGGCTGACGGCTTATATTTGTTTGAAGTTTGTTGTGGCTTGTGTGTAATGTTGTGTTGACAATACCAAAACATATTTGTCTACTTTGGCAACGTAGGATAACATAGACACATTTTTATCCAGAAAAGCAAACAAAGTCTGGTACAAAACGAACAAATCGTAGCAACGTTTTGAACCAATCCAATGGCATTGTTGCATTATAAATATCAAAATGCCGTGAACTCCTTTGCTTGGATGCTGATACAATGAAAAACGCCGGAAAATAATAGTAAGCCGAACCATTCATACATTTCAATTTCGTCTGTCGGCTTCCATTCTTTAGGCTTAGATGTTGGGTTAGCCTCGTTACATGCCTGCGTTACCTCTACTGCTTTCCGGTTCGTCTCACGCACTATTATATCTACTATTTGCGATGACATTATATCGCGAAAAATGGTCACTGGATTCGGCAAAAATCGATTAGCAGGACCTATTGGTCTGGTGCTGTTGCTGGTTAACCGGTTCCAACTACGTGCTCTTGCTGCTGGCGATTGTTTATTCCAGAACATAATCCCGTTTTTACATTCGTAATAATGTTCTTTTTCGCCTAATAATCGACGCACACCACTGACAGGAACTGGGACATTGGGCTCTGGTTCAACGACTTCATCACTTTCAGTTTCATCAATGTTCTCGTGTTCAGACAATTCATCTTCAACCTCGAGCTCATACTCAACATCAGATACCTCTGCCTGATCGTAAGGAACATAATCCACATCACCATTGTTGTCAGTGGCGTACGGATCCTCTTCCTCACTCCCCGCCGTTATATACTCGGCCAACATTTCCGTGTGATATCGAATTTGTTCACTTGATGGGCAATTACGGTTTCTAAGAGCCAAAAGAGCTCTATCTATTTAGTCTAACGATGTCATTTTTCTGCACCACGCAACACAGAACAAATACAATATAAATAACACGTATTACTATTATAGTAAAAACTAAAACTTACTTATCGCAGACTAAACAAAAATAAGTCTCGAAAATAAGAAATACAAACGATGCCAATAATAATACTCTAAAATTTCTATTTTACGTCCGCACACAATGAAACTAAATTTTGAGACGCTGCTGCATGCATAGTATGACTCATAATACACCTGAACCAAACAAACGTGTTTTGTGTCTAGAGAAATCTTGCTTATACAAAGAAACTGGAAATTTTACATGTGCCATTCACCCTAGCATATGAAGTTTTTGGGTAAAACCCGTTTTTCTTTCGCTTGATAGCCGGAGATGGTTATAAAACTTACAGTCTCTTCAGTTCGTCGACTTAGATGGCATATTGTTCCCGATCTTTGATAAGATTACGAAAAAAAAAGATATACATCCTTGAAAATTAAAATGGCCTGCGTAGGCCATTTCACACAACGGAGGGTTAACGATAGGAGCAAGTTTAAAAACATGCATACTGTTGAATAGACAATTAAATGCTCCTTCGAATAACACTAACAATAATGTAATTTAAAATGTACTATGACGAATGGTAAAGGGAATAACAATTTACGTCAAACGTCGATTCTTTCAAAACAAGAATTTACGTATTTAAGGATATTTCATATACTTATTCATAACAGAAAAAAATTATATATTTGTCATTTACAGACCGCATTGTGCAATATTGAGTATAGTAAATAAAAGTATAAGTATAACAAATTATTGCAGTTAAGTATATGACTAAGATTATGGCATCTATTGTTCAAGGATATCGTTAATCAAATAAAATGCATCTAAAATTCAACAATTCCGTATAATAGGAGTAATATTTAAAAAAAACAGTGTAGTGTAATAATAATATTAGAATTCAAACTAGCAATTGGTAAAGCCAGTATGCAAATAAAAAAGTAAAAGATAGCAATAAAATAAAAAATGGGTCCACAGAACACACGTTAATATCACTTGCGAGTGTATGGCACACACGCACACACATACACACACACGCACACACGCCCACACTCACACACGACTACACGCACACACGCACACTCACACGCTCAAAGTAAGTTAAAACTACTTTAACCTGTTCGAGACGGCGGCTGAAAAGCAAGTGCTTACCGCTGGAACGGAGCCGGGAGAAACTAATTTTGTGTGGCGCACGAGTGCTACGTGACCGATGCGCGTCGCAACGCGGGTCGCGGTGTAGTCAATACCACAACAGCAGTCTGTGCGTGCACGTCTAGAGCGTCCTACTTTTTTATTATCATGGCTTCAAAAAAAGGCCTTTCCGACGAAGAGCTTCAGCACATACTAGAAAGCGAGGACGAAGACGAATACTTGCCAAGCGAAATTGAATATTCCAGCGATTCCGAAACTGAGGATATTGGAATTGAGGAGCAAGAAAGTGAAGAAGTGAACATTGCTACACCGGCAACGAGCGGAAACACTGCTAGAAATGCCGGTCCGAAGTTTCAGTGGCGATTTGATGACAATTTCGTTCCTCTTAATATTAATTTTGATAATTCGAACTCCGGGGTAAATGGGAACCTAGGATTTTTAGAAGATTCGCCCGAGCTTGATAACTTACTACACTTGTTTGATAATAATTTGATGTCTATTATCACGGAGCAGACCAATATTTTCGGAACAGCATTGAAAGAAAAATATTCATCATATAAAACATGGACGGATAAAAACATCTCGGAGATGTATGTTTTGTTTGGTTTATGCACACTTATGGGAATTGTTCAAAAGCCAAAATTGTCGGATTACTGGACGACGAATCCCCTCACAGAAACACCGTTTTTTGCCAAAATTTGCAGTCGTGACACTTTTCTGCAAACTTTGCGTGCTCTGCATTTCGTGAATAACAAAAATTTAGATGAAGGAGACGGCCAATTGTAGACGCACTGAGAACGAAATTCAAAGGAGCATTCTACCCCTTTCAGCACTTGGCAATAGATGAAACTCTAATTCTCTATAAAGGAAGATTGGCTTTCAAACAATATATCCCCGCCAAAAGACACCGTTTCGGCATAAAGCTTTTTGAGATATGCGATGCTGAAACGGGATATGTGCTGGATTATATCGTTTACACTGGCAAGAGCACAGAATGTTGAAAATTACTTGCAATCAAATGGTGTGACCGGAGAATTGTTCATATGCTCACTACCGTTTTCACTGCTGCAGAAAAGAATACCGGAAAAACCAACCACAAAACCGGAGAGCCGATAAAAAAACCACAGGTTGTTCTTGAGTATAATCAGAACATGGGTGCAATAGATAAGGCAGATATGCAGATCAGTTTCGTGGAAAACGCACGTAAGACATTGAAGTGGTACAAAAAACTTTTTTTTCATCTTATGGACCTAACATAATATAATTCGTTCGTGATGTACGAAGTAAAAACAGGGAAGAAACCTTCTCTCGAGGAATTCAAATTAGCGGTCGTCTCTCAAATTTTTGAAAAATTTGGCCATTTAAAAAAAGCAGAGAAACCACCAACGGCCGATAATCCCTTGAGACCGTCACAAAGGCATTTTCCTTCTCTCATACCGGAAACTCCAGGACAAGGCAAAAGAACTCAGCGAAAGTGTCATGCATGCAGCAACTCCCGGCTTAGAAAACGTCAAAGAAAGAATGTGCGCTACATGTGCAAAGAATGTGATGTACCATTATGTGTGGTACCGTGCTTTCAGGATTTCCATACCAAACTGAAATATTGAAAAAGACTTCATTACTTATTTCGTTTATGTTTATTTAAGTTTTTTCGTTACATTATGGTATTTTTTGGTTTAGAATAAACTTTTATTTTATTTTTTTGTTTTATTTTTAATTCAATTTGGTTTTGTTAATGAATTTCTCGCTGAAAATATCAGACGTACATGTATGGCAACCGCGCTCCCGTTAGAGACGTATCTGTACGTCACGCGTTCATCAGGAGACATCAAGAAATCGTACGTGTACGACCCCAGTTTTTCAGAGTGTAAAAACCGTACGTAAATGTACGTCAGTCGTCACATTAGAGTCCAGAATGATCTCAAAACGTACGGCGCTAGTGAGTGGCGAGTAGAGCTGAAAAACGTATTAGTACGTCGCTCGTACGGCTAAGACGCAATTGAAAATCGTACTTGTACGGTCGTAGTCGCGAAAAGGTTAAGAATATGGACACACAAATCCAGTACAGACCAAACAAGTTACAATCACTTTAAATGTGAGTCTACACAAAAATATGTAGTGGCGTTGTGTGTGTCCCCACACAAACATAGTTACAACCACATCGAAGTTCAGTAGAAAAACCATGTATAGAGCAGCACATGGCAACGACGCTTAGGTCCACATAAGTAAGGCTAATACTTGAAACCTTACAGACGTGAATAGTAATGGACAAGTCTGGACATTTTAAAGGAATCAATGTTTCTGATCGAACGAGACCCACTGTACGTGAAAAAATAAGGTCACAATTTGTGGTGACCTGTGTATGCCCACACAAGTCGTGAACTCCCCACTAATGCAATTATATTCCGGTGACAGTCCCCACAATGCCGAGGAGACCTACGCACACACACAGACACACGCCACCTCACACACATACACACACACCTTAGACACCCAAAAAACACACACACACACACACACACACACACACACACACACACACAGTCACACATGCATACATACATACACTAACATACAAACACACGCACGCACGCATGCATGCACACACGCATACATGTTAGGATATCTAACAAACATACTTCGTAAACATAATTATTTATTTGCGGATATTTGAAAAATGAATAGCACTACACAGAACACGGGGGTTTCTGATACCAGGGATTCAGAAAATTCAAATGAATCTTCCACTGTAATTAACAGTGACTCTAATTTATACTCCAATGTACTTAAATACACATTTCCGAAAAGAGAACAGGCAATAATATTACCATTAATCGAGAAAATTTTGGTAAAGGGGAATTGGTTTTATTATAGGCCCAAAAGACGTTCTTTTGCATCTAGAATTTCAAAGAATAAAATATGCATTTTCTTATCATCTAAAGAAGTGATTCATATTTTTATAGTTAATCATAGTGGTATTGTTACACGGACGCGCACTCCGAATAAACAAAACACAGCACGACCTTTAGTTTGTACACCAGAAAACACTATAAGTTTAATAATTGTTCTAGCACTAGGTGGTTCATAAAAATACAGCACGAATACTATGTAAAACACAAGACAAGAGCAGTGGTGTATTGAAGATAAACAACCGCCAATGGTTGTTTATAAATTACTGACCAATGAACAATATCTACAAGTCCGATGAATAAATAAGTATGACACAATATAGAAACAATCCCTAACTAATAATGAGTAAATGTACAACAATGATAAAAACAAGCCCTAACTAATAACAAATGAATATAAGACAAATCCCTACGCTAATGATAAACGAATATAATGCAAGTTATAATTAAACTAGAGAACAATATAATACATACAAACCCTAACTACGTACTAATAATAATAATCGTCCGTGCGAACTAGTAACTAATATTGTTTATGGAAATCACTATAACGATACTGTCGTCGGTCGCACCAGGTCTCAACCTGCCTACTCCTGGTGGTGGCGAGTCGGATGGCCTTTGGGTAGTAACCTAAATTACTACACCCAAGGAATGTTGTATGGTGGCGAAACGGATGGCCTTTTAGTAACCGGAATTACTACCCGAAGGAAGTGTTGAGCGAATGGTGGTACTGATGGCCTTTTGGGGTAGCAAACTAAATTACCACACCCGAAGGAAGTGATGCGAGCTGTAGCCAAACCGCCAGTCTCAGCGGCCCGCTAGGTAGGTTGAAGACTATTACAACTACAGCTCGTTTGGGTCGAAGCGCAATGTTCGATTGACGCTGTCGGTTTTTTTTTTTTTTTGGTTAGTATGCTCATGCTTATGGTTAGTATGCTTATTCTTATTCTTTGCTTATATTCTTATCGTAGACTGCTCAGGATTCCTCCTCTTCAGCCCTGGTCATTCCATTGTTGTTGGTCATGCGGTGTTTTTGTAATTGTGTGGTTGAGAATCATGAATGTGTTATTTTTGGTATAAAAAAAAAAGAGAATTATTTATTCTTGAGGTGTTATGGTGTAAAAAAAAAGGATTATTATCGGTTTGAATATTTAGGTTTAGGTTTGCGTGTGGTTAAGTGTATAGGGTGAAGTGTGATTGATTCGTTTGGCCGGTGTCCTTGCGTGGTCGTTATCCAATTGACGGGGGGATGCGGAGTGCATATGGGGTATTGTCGAGGCCTCTTCTATCTCCTCTGGGATGTCGTCTAATAATTGGGTTAGGATCGGGGGTGTTTAAATTTGCTTTGGGTTTTTGCGCGGGAATTTGGGAGGTTGGTAGGTGTAGGAAGTTGTGAGATTTCCTTTGGTTGGGATGGTGTCGCCGAAAATTCTTTTGTGTGTAAAGTTTTCTGGAGTGTTTGGATTCTGTGTGTGATTGGTGGTATGTTTGCGTGTTGTGTTGTGAGGTCGCTGGGGTACCTGAAGGGTAGCCCGTGTATACGTCTAAAGATTCGGCGTTCACAGGATGCTATGAGGAAAGGTGGTTAGGGTTTATGTTTGTATATTGGTGCTCGGAAATCCATAACAGGGCGGATGTAGTTTTGTATGTGTGTTGGAGTGTTTTGGGGTGGCAACCTCTGATTCGACCCCGGAGGGCCCAGTGTTTGCACGGTTTCTAATTCTGTTTAGTGTTTTCCTGACATCGGGGAGCCAATTGAGTGTTCTCGTGAATAGGATGCCTAGGTATGTATTTGGTCTTGAAGGGGATTCTCTCTTGGTTTATGGTGATCGAGACATTTCTGGAGGATAGGTTTGGGAATTTATCTTCGACGTAGTTAGGGTGGTGGAAAAGGATTGCTTGGGTTTTGGAGGGGTTAATGAGACTCTCCACCGGTTGGCCCAGTTGGAAAAGTTCTGAAGGGTTTTGGATATGCGGTTGGAGGCCGTTTCGCTGTTCCGATTAACCGACCAGAAGGCGGTGTCATCTGCAAACTGCGCAACGACTACTCCGGGTTGGGTGACTTGAGGATGTCTGAAGCGAAGATGGTGTAAAGGATGGGGGCTAAGGCAGAACCTTGCGGAACGCCCGCTGAGGGTTGGAAAGGATCTGAAAGGTTTTTCCACTTTCACCCTGACCGAACGATTGGTCAGGTACGAAAGCAGGAGTTTGGAGAAGGTCAGGAATGTTCAGGTTTCGGATTTTTGAAGGAGACCGGCGTGCCAGACCCTGTCAAATGCTTGCTTAATATCCAAGAACACAGCCAGATTGCATTGCTTGTGATTGAATGCTCTGGTGGTCTCGGTAAGCAGCTTCAACAAGGGATCGTGACACGTTCGGTTTGGACGGAAGCCGAATTGGCTGTTGGGAAGAAGGTCGTTAAATTCTAGGTGTTCCCTGAGCCGCCTGGCTAGAATTTGCTCGAAGCATTTTCCGAGGCAACTCAGGAGGGATATGGGTCTATAGGAATTAGGTGAGGTTAGGTCGGCGTGAGGTTTTGGTATCATGACGGTGGAGGCCGATTTCAAATCCGTCGGGAAGTGTGAGGTTAGGCATCTGTTATGATATTTGAAAAGTTGGAGGCATGGGTCGGGTAGGTGGCGCAGGATTTTTCTATTCAGGCCGTCGTGGCCTGGGGCTGAATTTTTCCTTTTTGAAATAAATATTGATTTGCTCTGGCGTAATTGGGGCATAAAAAGGACTCTGGTTATCTAGTAGGGTTCAGGAAGGTTAAGGTTTCGGAATTCCTCGAGGCGGTTCTCGAGGAATTCCTTGAACAGGATTGAATTGGGGATCATTGGGGATTGGAATGTGGATTGGAGGTGGTGACCAAAGAAATCGGCCTTTCCTTGGTCGGAGGAGATTAGGTTGCCCTGAAGGTCGGTTAGATGGGATTTGGGTTGCTTTCTTCTGGTCAGTCTATCAAACTGTTGCCAGAAGCGTTTACCGTCACGATAATCTAACTGGGAAGTGGCTTTAGCCCAGGAGTCTTCTGTGTGTTATTGGTTTCTCGCCTGATTAAGGCGTTAAGGCGATTGTATTCGGTCTTGAGAGCCGGATCCCTGGATCTCAAGAATTGACGATAGATTCGTCTCTTCTCTTTGATCCAGTTCACAATGTGTCGTGGGAGCGGTTTTTGAAATGTCGATGTTTTTAAGCGGAACTGAGGTGTCGACCGCTTCCGTAATTACGGAAGTTAGGTCGCTAATGGCTCTCTCGAGATCTTGGGTGGTTTGAAGTTCGGGTGAAGGAAGATGTTGGAGATGTGTTCGGCGAACACATTCCAGTCTGCATTGAAAAATCTTTAATGATTGTGTTTTGAGGAGGTATTGGGGAGCTGGACAAAATGAGTTTTGACCAGAAGAGGAATATGATCTGAAGTGATGTGGTGCCTAGAAAGCACTCACGATCGAAGTAGTGAACTATTGGTTCGGAAACTATTATGATCTATTATTGAGGCACCTAAGTGGTCGAAATACGTAGGTTGTGTATTGACGATCCTCAACAAAGGCAATTGCAACAGAGCAGATGATAGTCTGTTGCCGTTTCCATTTGTTGCGGTGTCACCGAATTGAATATGGCGGGCGTTGAAGTCACCTAGGATGACTGCATTTGGGAGGCTGGAGGCATATACTAAAGGTCATCGGAAAGTGTATTGTGGCCGGGTGGATTGTAGTAGATATGAATACTATAGGAGTGGGAAGTGCACCGTTGCAGCAACATTCGAGTTGCTGCAGGTGCGCGTAATTGAAATGGAGTGGAGGAAACAGTTTTTGATTAGGAGGGCGGTTCCATGCGCGCTATTGTTACGGAAGGTATTATAGGTGTTAAATTGAAGTGTACATTTGTGTGAAAGTTTGGTCTCAGTGATTGAAGGACGTGAACGTTGTGTGTGTAAGAAAGTGTTTTATAGGGCGTTTCCGACGAACGCCCCTGGCATTAATGGTCCCTGTTATGATATCCATTGGGAACAAAGGCGTTTAAGGAAGGGGTTGGCGGACTACGGCGACCTTCCTCCGCGTACCGGCTACGCAGACGTTGATCTGCCGTTGGAAGAAGTTGAGGATAGGGATTGGAGGGTTCGGAAAACTCGGCGTTGGTGGGTGGGAAACAGGTCTAGGAGAGCGTTGTGAGGACTTGGATAAAGGATTTGATGGAGACGGGATCGGTGTCGGGGATAGGTTTGAGGTGGATGGTGTCTTCGAGTCAGACTCGTCAGACATGATGGGATCGAGGATTGCCATCTGTGACGGAGAACTGGGAGGTTCCCGCCGCTTCGGCACTTAAAGGAGTAGGTGGATGGGCTCCCCGCAGTTGTTACACTTTGGGTTCGCCGAGGTTTTGCAGGGTGGATCTGTGGCTTCCGCCACAGTTAGGGCACCGGATGGATCGGGAAGGGCACTCCTCGCGGTATGCCCCACCTGCGTGCAGGTGGAGCAATACTTGGGAGGGTTGAGGGATGAGGAGGTTCGCACATAAGCGTCGCCCGAACATGACGACACCTTGTGCGAGGAGGTACTGGAGGGTGGTTTGGGAAGGGTGATGATCCGGACTAGGGAGGTGGGTGTTGTGGCCTTCGAGATGATGCGAACGGCCTTCTTCACGTGGAAGATCGATCGCATCGAGGATCTCTTGGCTAGGATGTCCTTATCTACGTGACGAATCACGCAGGAAAAGGAGGAGTCTAGGAGTGGTGTTGGGTGACGTGGGCCGGAGAGTTGAGTTAGGAAAGGTAGGATCGCCGAAATGGTGTCGCAGCCTAAGCTGCGTACCATCCGGAAGGGAGAGATGTCTCTAAGAGACAGGTGTGGTTGTGGTTGAACGTCAAGTTCAACCACGGAAGGTTGAGGATTTGAAGGAGTTGAATAAGGATTTTGGGTGGTTATGGTTTCGGGATATTGCGGATGCAATATCTCGAGATTGAGGTGGTAGGTATAGGATTGGGTGAAGCGGGTTTAGGACTCAAGGCAGGTGTAGGTGGTTGAGAAGGTGTGGCTAGGAGAGGGTATGTGTGCGGGTGTAGGTATCAGGGCAGGTGTTGTGTGTAGCGGGTGTAGGTAGTGCAGGTTTGTGAGCGGGTTTGAATGGTTTTGTGGAAGAGGTGGATCGTGTGGAGATGTAGATGTGTGGATGTGGTGGATATGGAAGATGCATTGGAATGGGAGCGTGTACGTGAGGCAGGTGGAGGTGAAACGAGTGTGTGTGCGTAGGATTGTGTAATGGGTGGTGGTGTGGGTGGACGGACGGCGTCGGGGTAGGGGACACAACTTTGACGGTAGCTCGGTGGCGACCTTGCTTCACCATCTCGGTTGCGTGTTAGTTAGGTTTTGAGTGGGATAAGAAAGAAATTTAAAAATCTGTTTATGAAAGGCCGGGTCTCTGCCGAGGTGCAGCCTCACACCCCGAGGAAAAAAGGCTTGGAAATCAGAGACCCAATTCGAAATGGAGGAATCACAGTTAAAATAAAACAACAAAGTAATTAAAATTCTTTATTAATGATACCTATTAATTACGTTGACCTTGACCCGACGACGATCCTGCTGTTGGTGGTGTCCTGGAGTTTTTCCGCTTCTGCTGCTGATATCCGGCGGCTCCTGCTTGCGGCTAGGTGTGG
Organism: Vesta saturnalis; assembly: GCA_036346205.1. Classification (NCBI taxonomy): domain Eukaryota; kingdom Metazoa; phylum Arthropoda; class Insecta; order Coleoptera; family Lampyridae; genus Vesta; species Vesta saturnalis. The sequence continues at coordinate 102,876 of JARFJB010000188.1, forward strand.
CTCCCTACTGATGACCGCTTCTTCGTATTATCTGTATGCAAGCAGTGACAGATCTACCTCCGAAGCGGCGAAGATCACGATGCCGGAACCGGAACGATGAGCGAAACGCTAGGTTCTTTTTTCGAAGTTAAGCGATTGTAATGAAAATCACAAGCGCTGAGGCTGGGTAGAGGCTTACGTTTGAAGGTTCAAACTGCTCTGACGCTGTCGGTTTTTTTTTTTTTTTTAGTTTAGTTTGCTCATGCTTATGGTGTTAGAAATTACTTATTTTAGATTTTGTGTCTTGTCGTGGACTGTTCAGGAGTCCTTCTCCTCTTCAGCCCTGGTTATTCAATTGTTGTTGGTGTTGCGATGTTTTTGTTATTGTATTGTGTACAATCATGAGGTGCGGTAATTTTTGGTAATAAAAAAAAAGAAAAAGAGATTTAATTTTTGGATGTGATTTTGAGGCGGGTGTTGTGTGGTGATGCTTTGGATTGGTGTGTTCGTTGTGTGGGCTGTCCTGTTGTCGCTAGGTTGCTTATCTGGAATAAAAGAAATATGTGTTAATAAAGTGTAACACTGTCGATATTTACAGAACAGAGATTATGTAATTAAAAAATCGATACTAAATACTTATCTCGGGCGCCAGACTTCGATCCGGACCGTGTGTTTACCCTAAAGTAGCCACCTCCTGACTGTGAGAGGAAAACCCCCACAAGTCAGTCGCAGATTCCACCTTAGCAGTGCCTCTGCCACCTTACGGATGACAGGTAGGGCCTTCTTCATATTGAGCCCTCCGAGGAAGGTCAATAGAGTCGAACCCTAAGGCAGATTGATCGGGCGGAGTAACGGGAGCGGCGGGAGCCATCTCGGTACTTCCGCCTTCTCAGCCTTGCCTGCCGTCGCACGGGCGTAGCTGACTCCGGTCCGAGTCGAGGAGGGCGCCGGCGGTGTCCTCTTCGGCGGTCGCTGCGGTGCTTCCATCTTCTTCCGTTGCGGAGGTCGAGGAACTTCGGGCATCCACGGTAGCTTGCGGGTGGTCCCCACCGCAGTTAACGCACTTAGCCCGGTCGGTACGGGGTAAAGTGCATTGACTGCTGTGGTGATCACCGGCGCACTTCACACAGCGTGCTGCCGCCCTGCAGCAACGCTGTGCGTGGAAACCTTGACACCGGTGACACTGCCCGATGTCGGATTTCCGCCTCAGGTCCTCGACGGTGACTCGGAGGCGGGCGACGTGCTTCACCTCCCGGATCCTCTTCTTGTCCTCCTCGCTCGGTAGGTGTACCAAAACCAGGGGGATCGCTCGGCCTCGCTGCTTCATCCTAAAACAAGAAACTGTATTAATCCCTTGTGTCGTCAAATCGGAGCTTACATCCGCTTCGGATAGCTCTACGGGCACGCCACGTATTACTACCTTGGCAAGACGCTCGCTCCTTGCCTGATAGGTGTGGTACTGCGTACCACACTTATCGAGATACCTCATCAGCCTGTCTCGGTCCTGGAGTGAGGCAGGCTGTATCCGGATTCCCTCGAAGGTCGCCTTGGCCCTGGTGAAGGCGATCTTCTTCCGGTCTAGTTCGCTGTCGGATTTTGTGGCTGCTTTTAAAGGGTCCGAACAATAGAACCCCCGCCGAGTAAGCCCGTCACGCTAAGCTCCGCCTATAGGGCGTAGCGTAACAGTATCACAGTTGAGATGTGGTGTCTCCCGTATCTTTTGTAGGAGCCGGAATAGGTATTGAAGGTTACAGTCACGTGTACAGTTTCCGAAGGCAAGTGTGTGTACTTCAAGATGAAACTAGAAATTTACCAGACTCACTCCTTATAAGTTTGAAGGCGACGACTAACGAATTTTTCTATCAGTCAAATAAAATGTTTTAATTGTAAACAGTTTCGGCACGTGACTAACAAATGTTCCAAAATTTTAGTACCTCCTACAGTATTAGACGCAGGAGCTCAACCTTCTGTTACAAGGTTATTTACTGAAAAAGAACTAACAGCTACTTTAATAACGGTAACGATTTAAAATAAATCCTTACTTTGTGACAAATTGTTATTTATGTGACCGCCCGGTATTTTTATAATTTCAAAAAAATTAATTTGGTGAATAAATTCTTACACAATAGCCTAGATACAGTTTTATTAATTAAAAAAAATGCAAGATTATAATTTTACATAAATTCACAATTTTAATATATAAACATTTCCCATTTCACATAAAAATATTTCAGGTTCAAAAGACTAGTTTTCTTATCAAATACGCCAAACGCGATATCTTTTGGACTATTCAAAACTTGAATAAAATTACATTATTACAAGTTTTGTGAGAGTGTGTGCATGCCTGACCTATTCGCGTAAGTCTACCGATTAAGTAAATTAATTTGATTTATTTACTACTGTTGATGTATTCATAAATTCCCGTCCGCTATTCCGTGTTTTTTTTTTAAACAAGATACAAGTAGTAAACCTTATATGTGTAGATATTCCATTTATGGAAAACATATTTAACTAAAGCATTGAGTAAAAAGTCATGCTCAATGACTAAAGTATTTGCATGTGTGCAATTATCCGATACGCGTGCTATCAACGAGTTTCTCTGCAGCTGAGAAACACCACCATTTCCGTCTTAACTAAGTACGTTTTTTTCTACTAATATTAAGCTGGCTATCTGTACGTTAATTATTTTTATACCTTTATAGGTGATTATTTTATCCGTGGGTAATCGATTACAAACAGAATTGTTTTCCAACAACTTTAAGTTTGGCCTAAATATTTGTTGGCCTACCATTAATTTATACGTTTGATTAGAATTTCTTTTATACGGGGTAACTGCTTATAGATTAATTTTGAGATCAAGTACGAACATTTGCAGAAATATCTTTTCATTGTATGCGATTACACTTTAATTTTTGAAATTTAGTGTAAGCATTTACATAGGCGCGATTTCTATTCTGTAGCTCAGCTGGTTAAGTTTTGAAATCAGGATTTCTCTTTTATGTTAGTCTTAAAAGAATAAATTTCTCGATAATTTTTTGTTTTATATAGCCGCCTTTATTAGTGGCTAACAAACACATTGTATTTCTATTTTTTTGGAATTTAATTGTAGTTTTCCGCCACAAGCGATACCCGTGTATATACCGGGTGATACAAATATTGCACCCACTACAGTTACTAATTCTATATCGACTAATATAATTTTTTTTATTAACAGCAAGTAGCCGATTATTAATTACCAATATTTTTTCTGATTTTGTTTTATAATTTTGGATCTTGTACGATCTGTTATTTAAGTTGTCAGATCATAACATTTATTTTCGTTATACCGATAGGCCGTCTCAAACAGATTACAAGGGTAAATTAGTTTATTATTTTATAGCCTGTTTAGACAAACGACATTTTTAGTTTATATTTTTTTTACGAATTTAGTTTTGGTTTTCCGTCGCCGTTGGCAATTATATATATTTTTCCTTGATTCTGTTAATTATTTTAATCACTGGAGTTGTTAATTTTGTTTTACCACTACCATTTTTTTTTCAGTGATAGCTGACTGTGTATGAAAAAGTATTAGTTTATTTCTTTACCGCCTTGAATGCGTTTTGGTTTTTATTTCTTATTTTTTTTTCAGGAATTTAGGTATTTTTTCTCCGCCACCGTTGGCGAAAAATTGTTTTATTAATTGACATCGCCAAACCCTATAGTGCGTTTTCTCCGAGAATTATTAATTTAATTTGTACCACTTACCCGCGATAACAAAATTAATTTCTTCACTGAGACCGAGAGTTTGGTTTATATTTTTTTTGTTTGACGATTCGTTCTGTTGTTTAATTTCCAACTTATAAAATTATTTTTTTATTATTTATCCGACATAGAAAACATTTGCTTCCGACCTCCGTATCAGGAGTTTTATTTTTTTTGGTAACTCAATTTATTTCGGAGTCATACTACCGAGACCGCGCATTTCTGGCTCAACAACGACACAAGTCTTAAATACCGGCACCGAGTTAAATCTTCAGAAACCCTGGTAGACCGACATCTTCACTGACGCTACCTGGAACGCTTTTACTCCTTTAATTCTCCGCGAAGAGGAATCTAGGCCTCTATATCACCATTTACCTAGATTGGCGCTCGAGTAACCCGATTATACCGCGATAGTCCAACCGCAGTTCACCGCCCGCCCCTCTCATTGAAGTTTGATAACAACTGGCCATCCACCGAAGGTAAAAGCGTTATATAACCGAACGCGAGCCTACACCGTACGAGGACAATGACCTCACTAGCTGCTTCTTCTAGTACGTCAAATGATAGCACAACACAATCCAATAAATTAGATAGTTCGAAAAATAGACCGGCACCATCAACAACCTGCGCTCGTACCAATGGAAGTTTGCAGGAAGTAATTGCACTCAAACGTGATTCTTTCTGCGACGGTAAGGAAGGAAAATGTCCCACAAAAAAATTCAAAAGAATTCTAACACCAATTGATGATGAAGAGGTAGAAAAATTACACATAGAGATTGCAAATTAAAATTTTATATTGGAACATGTAGACTTAGCAAGAGAATATACGATGTATACTAATGGGCTAATTCATATGATTATATTAATACAACTGTATTTTACAACCAGAGCTCTTAAAGAACGATGCAAGAGATTAATTAAATGTTTAACCAAAACCTTCCAGAAAGCAAAACTTACATCTGACTTGAGTCTGAGATATTGCAATCTTCACAGTATTTACTTATCTCATATCAGGAATCAAATGAAAGTCACTTATAAATTTAATAATAACAACAATGGTTCAATTACTTAAAATAGTCACATTAAATGTTAAGAGTATCCAAAGCGATTTTAAATTTCACAATATAAAATATGAAATAGTCAGTATAACTACATGTTTAATTCGAAAATCGCAGATTATTCAGGAACATCAAAAGTTGTTAAAAAGCAAAACAGTGTTAGAATAACTTCGCAACATGCTATTGAAGAAGGATATTTACAAAAAGTAATGTTACAATTAAATAACGATATTATATGGAATTGACTCAATTTATGTACCATATAATTTAAAAACAGCTCTACAAATAATGCATAAGCTAAACTCCGATATCGAACTTATGAGGAAACAAAACATCAAAGTAATAATTGGAAGAGATTTTTACTATACGATGGATCCATATATAGATAGAATGCAGCCATCTGAAAGAAATGCAAGAATTAGGATTACTTTAAAGGAATTGGTAAACCACAACGAACTCCAACATCAAGAATTGATATCAAAACACTTCCATTGTTTAAATGTCCAGGGTGGCCGATTTCTTTTAATAACATGCTAAATAAGAGCACAGAATCGATGTGGTTTAAAATCAATTGATGATTGCTTGAGTGAAAACATTTGAAAAGATAAAGAACACCTAAAAACTAATTGTATTCCTCACATAATAATTAGACAAGAGTTATACTGTTCTTATGAAACTAAAAAATGTGCTATCAAAATTTTTCACTAGCTTTGGAAGATTACAGTGCAAGTTAATGACCTCCGACTGTATGCTATGAAGACAATTTTAAAATGCACGAAATTAATAAGCAGACAAGAAAGCTACTGGTGGAAATCATAATTAAAAAAGAATTCGGAGTTACAGAAAAAATGAGAGGATACTGGGGAAATGAAACAGGCTATTGGACAGAAATGTTTAAACAACCTCCTTAGGGTCAGACTCAACCATTGCATGGAGGTTTGCAAAAAATGTACTCGCATGGCACATTATTATAGTTTGTAACCTAGTACAGCCAGTGTGGAAGTACATTACAAAAACAATCAAACAGATAACAAACGTTTTTCAAGCAAAATTTTTCAAAAAGGAGCTTGTCGAAAGTTAATCAACAAAATCATAGGTCGTAGTAAACAAATGTTGGATAAAAATATAACTAAAAGTGTGAAACAATCTAAATTTCTATCGAATCGACATCTGAACATGAACTCTGGTAACTGCGCAGTTTTTGCGCTACTCAGTTGGGTGTGAAATTTTGAGAAGGTTAAACCAGATGCGACGGTACCAAATCTATATTATCGACTTTCACTCTGAAAATGAAAGTTATTTTAGTCATTATCGTAATAGTCATACTCAGCACTCACTTAAGCAAGCATAAATGAGGCCTTATTTATCAACTATCTACAGCATCTTAGTCTCCTTTCAGCATCATCTAGTTGCATAACTTAGCTAATATGGCTTTTATAAGGACGGTTATTATGATTTTAAGAATTTTCCGGGTGGCCTTTTGATTTTTGATGAATTCGGTTTGAAGTGGCTGCAGTTCAAAATAGTCCCTTCAATTACTGGATTTGATACATGACTTGCATATCGCCATACCCACAAGATCTTTCAACTCAACAAAAAGGATTCTGTGAGGTTCAAATCATTCTAGCTACCTCTGACTGTATCTTCGCTGTGATTTTATGTAGATCATTAGCATATCTGTCATTTCATCATACAAATACATATTTCAGTTCGTTTGTTTTAAAGCACTTATATGGTAACTAATGCAAGCAAATGTCACTCTTCAGATGCGACCTAATTTTAACGTTAATTTATATTTTATGCCAATATCGTAGTTATTTCACTCACAAAATATCACAAATGATACAACCTTGAAACAAGAATTTTTCTTCTCCTAACCTAGTTAAAATCTACTAGGGCATCCATACGAAAGAAAAGGTCGACAATGGTTGAGCTAAAATTTGAATTAGTTTGAAAAAAGTAAGGGCACTAATAGATATCTCGTATCACTGTCTAGTTACCGTTGTTGAGTAGAGAACACGTAAAAGTAGACGGTATAATACGATAAAAACAAAAAAAAAACAAGAAAATCTTTTTTTTATGTCTGTGGAACTAATCAAAATTTCTAGTCCATCGTATTAACCGAGATATAAATCGTGTCAAGCATCAATGTACCCCACCCTGTATGTATTTATGTGAACAGTATGGCCTAAAAGGAGACTTTTTAGAGTCCAATTATAGATGACGCCAAAAATCTTTGTGGTCATTATTTTTGTACTTCTAGGTAGATTTGTATTCATTGCTTTTATCTACTCTTTTGCGTAATCGACATTGCCATATCGAATACTACCACTATATATATATATATATATATATATATATATATATATATATATATATATATATATATATATACAGGGTGATTCGCGAGGAAGTGGCAATATTTTAAAAATATGTCGAGGAAGCCAAAATAAGTAAAATAAACTCATATGTTCAAGTCCGATTTTCTTTGTTTCCGAGATTTTTAAAAAGCAAACAAAAATTTATTACAAAATCAATTACAAAATAAACAAAATAGCATTAATTTACGAAAAATGTTCGAAGCATTAATTTACGAAAATTTTCGAAAACACCACCGCCCACTTGGATACACTTATTTGCGCGTTTATAAACTGCACTAGTAGCGAGTTTCAATGAACGATTGTTCGCTCTAATGATAGCTGCTGCATTAAGAATGCGATCTAGTAACGCTTCCCTCGTTTCCACTTTGGTAGCATAAACTAACGACTTCATCCATCCCCAAAGGCAAAAATCGAGGGAGTGAGATCCGGTGATCTCGGTGGCCAAGGAAGCGGACCGCCTCTGCCAATCCAAAGATCGCCGAAAGTGGTATTCAGAAAATGTCGTACATTATTTGAATAGTGAGGAGGCGCTCCATCATGTTGGAAGATAATTCGTTGTCGAATATTTAAAGGTGCTTCGTCCAATATTTCTTCTAAATGGTCTTCTAAAAAACGTAAATATCCTTGTCCAGTAAGGCGCGCATCTAATACGAAAGGACCGATTAATTGATCATTTAGAATACCGCACCAAACGTTAATGCTAAATCGATGTTGGAAATTGTGTTCTATCGTAGCATGGGGATTTTCGTCCGACCATCGATGATTATTGTGGCAATTGTTAATTCCATCTCGCGTAAATTGAGCTTCATCCGACCATAAAATGTCTTTACGCAATCTTCTGTTTTCCCGAATCCAATGACAAAATTGTAGCCTTAAAGGATAATCGCCTTCGTGGAGATTTTGTACTTTTTGCAAATGATAAGCGTTCAAACCTTGTTGCTTAAGTGTTTTCCAAGCCATTGTTTGTGGTATTTCAAATTGGATTGCGATGCGCCTTGTACTTATCTCTGGATTTTCGTCTACCACATCCAGAATATCTTCTTCAAGTCCAACAGCGATTCCGTGTTCTCTTTCAGAAACAATACTTGCACTTGGAAATGTCCCAGTTTCGCCGGCATGTGTAAAAACAGTTTGAAATACTCGCTTGTTAGGAACTCTTCGATTCGGAAAACGACGTCGACACTCCTCCACTGCACGAACATTACTACCATTACAGAACCCATAAACAAATATCATATCGGCATATTCTTTATGACTAAATTTGTGGGGCATTTTTACAACTTCATAAAACTAATGTTGAACAACTGTCACTTTAAGAACTAACTGTCAGTTTTCATTTCAGTTGCCTACTTTCACCTAATTACACATAAGTTCTGGTTGCGTAATCCAGAAAGTCAACTCTTAAGAATAAATACCCTGTTAGGGAATTTTGCAAATATTGGCGATAGTGAGAACGTTCTTGGTGAGAATTTATTAGCCGCCAAATTTAAAGTTACTAAAAGGGCAATAATTATTTTAAAAGTTTCCTTTCTGGATTTCGCTCTCAGAATTACGTGCATAAGGTCAATACATCAACGTACTTCGTAATAGGCAAAAAATTGATGAGATTTGACATTTTAAGAAAAAGTCAATTATCCCTGAAACAAATGAAAATCGGACTTAAACATATGAGTTTATTTTACTTATTTTGGCTTCCTCGACATATCTTTAAAGTATTGCCACTTCCTCGCGAATCACCCTGTATATATATATATATATATATATATATATATATATATATAAGTTTAATTCAAATATCTTCAAAATGGTTTGCCTTTAAATGATAGCGTTCTGTACATTTATTTAGTGGAATTTATGCCCAATCGTATGGCGTGAATATGATTTTTTAGTTGTACTCATAAACGGCTCGTTTGAGCGGGGAATCGGACATTGTTATTCCTAAGTTTTTTGTTTTTCAAAATTTCGCAATTTTAACATAAAATTTACAAAATTTCGATTTTTTCATATAATAATGGTACTCTTGTCTGTAGTCGCTACGACGCACCGTTTTCGAAATAAATCGATTTGAACTTTTCATGTGTTAACCATATTTTTATAAAATTAACTAACGAATTCATTTACAATTATGAAAATGGCTATGGAAAATAAACAAAAGAGCACCAGCTCTCTTAGGAAGTATTAAGGTAGTTTACTAAATTATATATATATATATATATATATATATATATATATATATATATATATATATATAGGGTGTCCACAAACTCTTTTCACAAAAGAGCTGATTATGTCGATTTAATGTAAACTACTTTATACACATTCCTAAAGAGCTGATTTTTTGTCGATTTAATGTAAACTAGCCATTAATCATAATTGTAAGACTGAATGTCGTTAGTTAATTTTATAAAAATATGTTAAATAAAAGTTCAAATCGATTATTTACAAAACGGTGGTCGTACGACTACAGACAAGAGTACCATTCTTTATGAAAAATCGAAATTTTCTAAATTTTATGTTAAAATTGCGAAATTTTGAAAACAAAACTTACGAATAACAATGTCCGATTCTGCTCAAACGAGCCGTTTATGGGTACTAAAAATCATATTCACGCCATACGATTGGGCATAAATTCCACTAAATAAATGTACAGAACGCTATCATTTAAAGCCATTTGAAGATATTTGAATTAAACCTGTATATATATATATATATATATATATATATATATATATATATATGTGGTAGTATTCGATATGGCAATGTCGATTACGCAAAAGAGTAGATAAAAGCAATGAATACAAATCTACCTAGAAGTACAAAAATAATGACCACAAACATTTTTGGCATCATCTATAATTGGACTCTAAAAAGTCTCCTTTTAGGCCATACTGTTCACATAAATACATACAGGGTGGGGTACATTGATGCTTGACACGATTTATATCTCGGTTAATACGATGGACCAAAAATTTTGATTAGTTCCAGAGACATAAAAAAAAGATTTTCTTGCATTAGTTACCATATAAGTGCTTTAAAACAAACGAACTGAAATATGTATTTGTATGATGAAATGACAGACATGCTAATGATCTACATAAAATCACAGCGAAGATACAGTCAGAGGTAGCTAGAATGATTTGAACCTCACGGAATTCTTTTTGTTGAGTTGAAAGATCTTGTGGGTATGGCGATATGCAAGTCATGTATCAAATCCAGTAATTGAAGGGACTATTTTGAACTGCAGCCACTTCAAACTGAATTCATCAAAAATCAAAAGGCCACCCGGAAAATTCTTAAAATCATAATAGCCGTCCTTATAAAAGCCATATTAGCTAAGTTATGCAACTAGATGATGCTGAAAGGAGACTAAGATGCTGCAGATAGTTGATAAATAAGGCCACATTTATGCTTGCTTAAGTGAGTGCTGAGTGTGACTATTACGATAATGACTAAAATAACTTTCATTTTCAGAGTGAAAGTCGATAATATAGATTTGGTACCGTCGCATCTGGTTTAACCTTCTCAAAATTTCACACCCAACTGAGTAGCGCAAAAACTGCGCAGTTACCAGAGTTCATGTTCAGATGTCGACTCGATTCGATAGAAATTTAGATTGTTTAACACTTTTAGTTATATTTTTATCCAACATTTGTTTACTGAGACCTATGATTTTGTTGATTAAATTTCGACAAGCTGCTTTTTGAAAAATTTTGCTTGAAAAACGTTTGTTATCTGTTTGATTGTTTTTGTAATGTACTTCCACACTGGCAGTACTAGGTTACAAACTATAATAATGTGCCATGCGAGTACATTTTTTGCAAACCTCCATGCAATGGTTGAGTCTGACCCTAAGGAGGTTGTTTAAACATTTCTGTCCAATAGCCTGTTTCATTTCCCCAGTATTCTCTCATTTTTTCTGTAATTCCGAATTTTTTTTAATTATGATTTCCACCAGTAGCTTTCTTGTCTGCTTATTAATTTCGTGCATTTTTTTTTTTTTTTTTTTTTTTTTTTAGTGTTAAGGCGTCAACTGCTATGGTTTTGTGCCTTTGTTCTTCGTTTAGCAATTATATTCTATTATATAATCTCGTTTCTTTCAAGAATTGTAGTACTTTTCTTGTGTTTTCTAGTTCACTAGTTACTATCTCTTCCATTCGGTTGCTAAGTTGCAAACGTTCCCGATTTTCATGATACTGTGGGCAGTCGATAAATATGTGTTTTAATGTTATATTTTTGTTACAATTTCTACATATCTCTTGTTGTGATTTTCCTAATAAGTGTAAGTGCGTGATGTTTGTATGTCCTATTCGGAGTCTCGTCATAATTACTTCTTCTTTTCTATTTAAGTTAAATTGGTTACGCCAGATAGGTAGTTGTGGCCTTTCTTGATTTATTGCAACATGTTTTTCCCTCCAGGTGTCATGCCATTGTACCATGATTTTGTTTTTTAAAAAGGTCTTTAAGTCGTTTGATGACGTTCATTTCGTCAATTGTAGCTAGATTGGCAGCTTGTTTTGCTGATTTATCTGCACATGTATTTCCATGTATGTCGACATGTGCCGGAACCCACATTAGGTAGATGTTCTTCCTTTCATTAGATTCTAAGTGGTTTAGTTGTCCTCTGATCATGTTTAATAACGTATTTTGTTGGTTGGTGTGGTGTTGGATCGCTAGTAATGAACCTAAAGAGTCACTGCAGATGATGTAATCTTTATTTTCTTGGAGTCTGCAAAAAAGTAGAGATTGCCAGACGGCATATAGTTCGAGTGTTTGTATACTACTTATGTGATTATGCGACCAACTATGGCATTCTCCGTCGAAGCATATTGCGCTCCCAGTTCCATTTAAGTTCTTAGCGGCGTCTGTATATATTGTTTTAGCCTGTGAGTGTGTTTGAATTATTCTTCTGGCTCGCATTCGGTATTGTGCAGGTGGAGTTGTTTCTTTTTTTCATTGATGCAAGATGTAGGATAAATTTTGTTTTTAAGTTAATCCAGGGAGGTATTTCAGGCTCAGTGTAGATAAACAGCGATGGTATTTCAATTTCTAGGGCGGAGATTTGTTCTAATCCTCTGATAATTGCAGGTCTGCTTACAGTTGGTCGTTTTTGGAATTCGGTGATAGTTTCTTTGTCATGTAATATTTGGTAATTTAAGTTTTTGGGTGATGCGTTTATTTTGACAATGTAGTTACACAGTTGGATTTGTCTTCTAGTGCTTAATGGTGGAATTCCCGCGTCTTCAAATACTGAGAGTAAAGGGCTCGTACGGAAAGCACCAGTTGCCATCCGAACTCCTTGCGCATGAATAAGGTCAAGTTGTCGCAAAGGTGTTGTTCTTGCAGACGAGTAAACTATGCTACCGTAATCTATTATAGATAGTACACATGCTTTGTATAATTGTAGTAATACCTGTCTATCTGAGCCCCAGGCTATACTGCTCATACATCTTATAAAATTTAATCTTCGTTTGCATTGAGCCACAATATATTTAAGATGTTCTTTAAAATACAACTTTTTATCCAGAATAATTCCAAGGACTTGAAAGTTTTCGACGAAAGGGATAGTAATACCTTTTAGAACTAATTTTGGCTCATCGTGCTGGTGTCTTAGCCTGCAGAAATGGATCCCAGAGGTTTTGCTTACAGATAGCTGTAAACCCATGCTTTCTACTTTTCCTTCTATTTCGGCGATTGCTTTATTTAGACTTGTTTGTATGTTCTCCATTGAATGGTTTTCATAAAAGATGACTAAGTCGTCTACGTATAGACATTTTCGGATTGGAAATTGGATTGATGTAATTAAATCATTTATTCCTATTAGAAATAATGTGCAACTAAGGACAGACCCTTGAGGAATCCCATTTTCTAACACACGGGTTCTTGAAATTTGATTTCCAAAACGCACTACAAAGCTGCGGTACGACAGAAAACTTTTTATGGTTTGTGGTAAGTTACCTTTCATGCCCCACTTATGGAGTTTATTAAAAATACTATATCTCCACATAAGCTCGTAGGCTTTGTGTATATCAAAGCTAATGGCAACAGTATGGCTTCTTCTTAAGAAGCTTTTTAGTACGAAGTGTTCGAGATATACTAGTTCATCTATGGTGGAGAGTTGTTTCCTAAAACCGGCTTGATGTTTTGATATGAGGTTGTTCGTTTCTATATACCAGGTTAATCTATTGTTAATCATTTTTTCAAACAGCTTGCTTAAGCAAGATGTCAAAGCAATGGGTCTGTAATTTGTGGTCTGTGTGGCGTCTTTATTTGGTTTTTGTATTGGTATGATTACAGAGTGTTGCCACTGGGTAGGGTAAGTACCGTTTTTGAATACTTCATTATATATGTCTAATAGTTTTTCTTTTCCAGTTTCGGGTAGTTCCTTCAACATGCTATATACAATTTCATCTGGGCCGGGTGCTGTATCTTTTGTATTTAGTAAAGCTTTGTGTAACTCGTTTAATGTAAAATTATTGTTATAATTATAGTGTTCGTTTGTCGTAAAATTAATAACGGTCTCATTTTGTTGCTTTAGTTGCAGAAAAGTCTTGGAGTAATTTTCAGATTTACTGTTTGTTTCGAATTGTGAAGCAAATGCTTCGACAATATGATATTCGTCTTTCAGTGTTTGACCATTTACGATGAGTACAGGTGTAGGTAGGGAGTTTGCTTTGCCAACTATATTTCTAGCTTTTCTCCACATCTCGCTAGTGGTTGTTTTGTAGTTTATGGTGTTCACATAATTTGTCCATGAGTTCTTTTTAGCATTTAAGACTGTTCTTCTGGAGTTAGCACGAGCTTTTTTTAAATAAAATTAAGTTTTCAACGGTAGGGTGCTGTTTAAACACTTTGAAATAGGATTTTTTCATTTCCACAGCTCTCTTTACCTCGTCTGTCCACCACGGTACACTGCTTGTTTTCCTTTCACCCTTACTTTTAGGGATGGATATTTCTGCCGCAGTAATTAAGTGGTTTGTGAATTGTTGGATTTTGTTATCCAATGTTTCGCTTTCTTTTATGTTACATATACCTTGTACCTGTAGTTTGTAAGTATCCCAGTTTGCTTTTTTCAGTAACCACTTTTTTAGTACTTTGGTAGTTTTTTTGAGGTGTGCCGGTAGTCATAACGATCGGGTAGTGGTCGCTATTATAAAGATCCGACGCTGTATCCCACTTAAAGTTCATTGCTACTGTCGACGTTGAAATAGATAAGTCTATAGCAGTAAAAGTGTTATTCCTTGCGTTGAGGTGGGTAGCCTTACAGGTGTTTAAAAGGGTGAGATTGTTGTCCTCTATTATACCTTCTATTATACGCCCGCGTGTATCAGTTTGTGTAGATCCCCATCCTGTTGAGTGCGCATTGAAATCGCCTACTAGTAAAAAGGGGGTTGGCAATTGCGCTATAATTGCTTCAATATCGTTGTTATTCCAACAGAATGAGGGGAGATATATGTTGCAAATGGTCACTCTTAAGGGGTACAAGATAGTTACAGCAATTGTCTGCAGTCTTGTAATGATGTTGATTTTCTTGTGTGGGATATTATTTCGTATGAACATTATCACACCTCCACTAGCCCTGTCATTATCTATGCAGTTTTTGTTATAGTCATTGTAGCCTCTAAGGTGGAATTTTTGATGTTCTTTTAGGTGCGTTTCTTGAATGCATACACAAAATGGTTTGTATTCCGTTAAAAGCATCTTTAGTTCACAGTAGTGAAGTCTCAGCCCATTGCAGTTCCACTGCAGTATGATCTCGTTTTGAGGATCGAATTTTAATTATAGTTTTAATAAAATAAAATATTAATAAATATGACTAGAATAAAAAATGGGCAAAAATAAAATAAGGTGAAATAAATAAATATGTAAAAATAAAATTTAGACTAAATATACTACACACACTACATATAAGATAAATAAAATGACTAGAGTATATCACAGATTGTATTTATGACTAGTTTGATAGCTTTCGGGGTTTCCCCTTGGGCCATCCTTTCTTTTTAGTTTGTGTCCTTCCTCGAGGATCGATATAGTCGGGATCGTATCCTTCTTCTCCTTCTGTTGATACAGTTGGAGAACTTGGAAGGTTTCGTTTCTTTGACATCGTGTCTGTATCCATTTCATCAAAATTTATTACTGGTCGGTATTCTTTAGACGAAGATGTTGTATTGTGGTCTTTTGTTGCAGGTTTTGGCTTCTGCATGGTTTCGTTCGGGTCGAGTTGTGTTGCGCCTGCCAAATCAGTATGAGGCATTTCTGTAAGCCCAGCTAGCTTAGGAAGACTTTCGTTTGATTTTAGTATTTCGGTCAAGACTTCCTTCACCGTTTCTTTTACAATATTTTTTATTTCTGGTACTATATTCGACAGACTTTCGTAACTTTTGGTGCCAATGCTAGGAGAACTAGCAGCAACTTGGGCGAATGATTTAGTAGTTACTACGTGCATTTTAAAATTGTCTTCATAGCATACAGTCGGAGGCCATTAACTTGCATTGTAATCTTCCAAAGCTAGTGAAAAATTTTGATAGCACATTTTTTAGTTTCATAAGAACAGTATAACTCTTGTTTAATTATTATGTGAGGAATACAATTAGTTGTTAGGTGTTCTTTATCTTTCCAAATGTTTTCACTCAAGCAATCATCAATTGATTTTAAACCACATCGATTCTATATGCTCTTATTTAGCATGTTATTAAAAGAAATTGGCCACCCTGGACATTTAAACAATGGAAGTGTTTTGATATCAATATATATATATATATATATATATATATATATATATATATATAATATATATATATATATATATATATATATATATATATATATATATATATATATATATCGGGTCCGTGGAGTTAGCAGAACATCAAAAGCACAAACGTCGAAATTGGACCCATAGGTTAGTGCTCCGTTTGTTCCGGTTAGTGCCGTTGCAAACATTTAGGCAAAACAAGCTACTGCCGAAATACCGCCATTTTTAATGTCCTGGTAACTTCACACCTTGTCAACGATACAAACGTCGCAATTGGGTTGACAGGTTATTGCCACGTTTGTGGCGGTTAGTGCCGTCGCAAACTTTTTGGCAAAACAAACTACTGTCGAAATACATCAATTTCTTGATGTCCTGCTAACTTCACACCTTGTCAACGGCTCAAACGTAGTAATTGGTTCTATAGATTAGTGCCATGTTTGTGCCGGTTAGTACCGTTGCAAACTTTTTGGCAAAACAAACTACTACCGAAATACCGCCATTTTTTAATGTCTTGCTAACTTCACACCTAGCCAACGTCACAAACGTTGCAACTGGGTGTATAGGTAGTGCCGGGTTTGTGCCGGTTGATGCTGTTGCAAACTGCCAAAATACGGTCATTTTTTGGTGTTCTGATAACTTCACATCTTGCCAACGACATAAACGGCGCAATTTGGTTGATAGGTTACTGCCGCGTTTGTGCCGTTTAGTACACAGAATCTAAACTTTTCTATCTTTCGAAATTACCATGAAGAGCATCAATTATAACAAATAAATATGACAGCTTACATTGGAACAGTAATTATAAACAAGGTTAAGAATTGTTTTTAGGAAAGTGCACAGTAGCCACATTAACGAATTATTGATATTAGAAAACATAAAAATTCACTTATTTATCCCTTTTCAAACTCGGGATAGCTCAGTTGTAACAATGGTCACACTGAATCGACCCTTCGTTATCCTTAAAATATGAGATATTTTTCTCCTGCTCCTCAACCAAAAGTTTTCTTTTTTTTTTGCGGTCTCCTTTTCATTTACTTCTTTAGATTTTTATTTAAAACTATATCTTTAGATAAATAGTTATCATCCTTGTTGTATCCCTAATTTAGATGTTATTTTCAATTCTTTTTCACGTTTTAAGCGTTATGAAATCAACAAATCACCTCAAAATTGTCGTATTTCGGCAGTCGTTTTTTGTCAACAAGTTTGCAACGGCACTAACCGGCCTAAACCAGGTACTAACCTATGGACAGCAAAATATGGCCTTACTTCAGCAGTCGTTTGTTTTGGCAAAAAGTTTGCAACAGCACTAACCGGCACTAACGCGGCACTAACCTACAGACCTAATTGCGACGTTTGTGCCGTTAACAAGGTGTGAAGTTAGCAGAACATCGAAAAATGGCTCTATTTCGGCAGTAGTTTCTTGCTAAAAAGTTTGCACCGGCACTAACCGGCACAAACGTGGCACTAACCTACCAATCTAATTGCGACGTTTGTACCGTTGGCAAGGTGTGAAGTTAGAAGGACATCAAAAAATGGCGGTATTTCGGTAGTAGTTTTTTTGCCAAAAAGTTTGCAACGGCACTAACCGGCACAACGCGGCACTAACCTATCAACCCAATTGCGACGTTTCTGCCGTTGATAAGGCGTAAAGTTAGCAGGACATCAAAAACTGGTGGTATTTCGTCAGTAGTTTGTTTTGCTAAAATGTTTGCAACGGCACTAACCGGCACAAACGCGGCACTAACTTATAGACCCAATTGCGACGGTTGTGCCGTTGATAAAGCGTGAAGTTAGCAGGACATCAAAAAATTGCTGTATTTCGGTAGTAGTTTGTTTTGACAAAAAGTTTGCAGCACTAACCTACAGAGCAAATTGCGAGGTTTGTGCCGTTAACAAGGTGTGAAGTTAGCAGAACATCAAAAGATGGCTGTATTTCGGCATTAGTTTTTTTCCAAAAAGTTTGCAACGGCACTAACCGGCACAAACGTGGCACGAAGCTACCAATGCAATTGCGACTTTTGTGGCGTTGACAAGGTGTGAAGTTAACAGGACATCAAAAAATGGTGGTATTTTGGCAGTAATTTGATTTGCCAAAATGTTTGCAGCGGCACTAACCGGCACGAACCTATGGAGCCAATTGCGAGGATTGTGCCGTTGACAAAGCGTGAAGTTAGCAGAACATCAAAAAATGACCGGATTTCGGCAGGTGCTTGTGTTTCCGTATAGTTTGCAACGGCACTAACTAGCACAAACGGGGCACTAACCTATGGGTTCAATTTCGACGTTTGTGCTTTTAATGTTCTGCTAACCTCACGGGCTCATATATAACGTTAAAGGGAGCACAGCTCGAGAAAGAGAATTCACTTGTGGCTAAAGTCACTCTTGATTGTTCCTTTATCATCTTGTACTACTATTATTATAAAAAATGTTACTTCACGAATGACAGTAACGCATGAAATATTCTAAATATTTTATTTTATTTTGTTATAGTACGTAAATAATTATTTTTGTAATTTGCTTCCATTTTGATATTCTAATAGACATATTAAGATATGCGACGTCATCATCTCTGATGTCATTATAGCCATTAATTCACGGAATATTTTTAGGTTAGCAAACCTTGACCTGGTCTTGTTTTGCTTGTAACTCTTACAAAATGTGTCAAAAACAGGATGCGTCTAGTGTAAAACTTTGATCTGAGCAAATTCACGAACGTACTTTTGGCAATTATCTTCCATTTTCGTGTTTTGTGATAGAACTTGGATGAAACAAAGAGCGACTATTACGCGTCCAAACCTCCAAATTCAGTGTGGGGCTTATGTAAAAACAGTGCAAGATTACCAAACTTATTATTCCAATAGATTACGGCGCCTACAATACCGTATTACGGTTATAATAATGCTATATCTACGGTACGAGAGACACAACTTCTAAGCTCAAAATGAATAAAGAAATTTGCAATGCAATTCAAATTTAGATAAATCTGTGATGCACCTATGAATATTCCGAAAACGGCTACTCTTAACCTATACAAATCGAATCTTTGAACTTTATTTTTTAGAAAATCGAAGTAGGCGTATGTACTATACTAATGTAGGGGTACACTACGTGGGTAGTTAGTTAGGTTAGATTACCCTGTACATGGGATTGTGAAAGAAGCTCTATAAGCAGCACCACGCGCAAATGGTAACTTTATCCTTTGTCTACGGAAGGAGTTAGCAGTGGAAACTTAATAACAATTTTATTAAAGTTTGATTATAGCTATATCATTTATTTCCATTTAATATAGGACGATAATATAGGAAGTGTGGCTATAAAATAATGAGACTGGCGCTGCAAAACATTTTATTTTGATTTAATACACCTCGTATTTTAGTAAATTTTTTTATGTTTCAGTACAGTTTAATCGCTCGAATTGATTTCTAGGCCTTCGAATGATGATTCTATAACGTTGATTATAAACTCTGCAATATCATCTTACCTTCAAAGACCTTTACATGACATATAATGTTGCCAAGTTTCAAGCGTCACTTTTTCGTAACCAAGTTTTATTAATTCCTCCATGTTTTTAACTTTAAAAGTCTTATTATTCATTTTAATATGATGTTTGGCTTGTGCCCACACCATTTCTATTGGGTTTATTCGCAGTGGTAAGGAGGCAAACGAAGAACCTCATCACCTCTTTCTTGTGCCATAACATCAAGTTTTCTTGTCATATAGATGCCTCACTTGTATTACAGTAGCCAATAGGTCTCGCTTCAACATGTTGTGTTCAATGGAAATTTTTCTCTTACTAAGCCAATCTACAATTTGTTCTTTTCGCCACGCCATTGTTGGAACCTTCTCTACCTTGCTGCTGTAATAAGAGTGATAAGAAGCGTTGTCAATAACGATAAATGTATTTGTTGGTATATTTGAAATGAGTTGAATGATAAACCACTTCTCGTAGGTGCCTGCATCCATTTCATTGTGCACATCAACTGTTTTCTTTTTACAGAGGAAAGTAAGTTCCGTACCAGGAATAAAACCATAATCGCCACCAGCATGAACCAAGGCAAATTGGGGTCCAAGACCACTTGGTGATTTTAAACCTGTACTGAGCCTTGAACGAATGCCTGACGACTACTTTCAATAGTGGTATCACTCCATGCCTTACTGACTGCGTGCTCCATGTTAATCCACGATTCATCGGTGTATCTAATATATTTACCTAAAACGTGAAGATTGTTAATTATGCGAAATACGACATCATTTTATAAACATGTAATTAGAGATCGAATAAAAAGACTTAGTACCTTCTACTCGGAACTTTCTGATGCAGCTTAAGTACTTATGCCTCCATCTTATAATGTCACCAAGTTCAACAGGGATACTCTTGCGTCGCACCTTTTGAAACTCCAAACCCATATCTTTGAAGAAATTGAATAGTGTACTGCAAATTTGGTAGATCATCATCACCATTAATGGAGGAACGGATACTATTCATCGTTGGTGGAATGTTTTCAATGAAAAAATTGTGCACTTTACATCGAATAATTGACTATATATTCTGGTCAAATACATCAAGACGATCATTGAGTTGTGCACCTTTTCGTTTCATGCGTTTTTTCGGACTAGCTACTGCTCCGACTTGGTCCTCCTTCTTGATAGCATAGATACCACGCTCTATGCAATATAAAGCTTTGCTGGCTTCTGTAACAGCTGCACTAACGTTCATTGTGGCCAAGACATAACTAAGTACATTCATAATGAGGCTGAAGTGTTTTCCACTATGTCGTTTTATGTTTACAGGACCACATTCAGCTTCCATCTCCATATGATACAAAATTCTACAAAATAACCTCAATTATACAATTATAGAAATTATTCATCATTACCTTAAAAGACGCGTGAATGAGATGTAGGCGTTCTGAAAAGCACGATTTTTAATGAATGGAGTTGTCTTAATTCCGTAAATATTGTAGAAGAAACAAGCGATAAATTTGACAGTACACGAAGTTAATATTGATTTGTTATTAAATCCTTTTTTTGTTTGACAACATCGCTATGAAGAACAAGGATACCGTTATTTAGAAATGACTAAAGATAGTAAAAGAGAGAGTTACTCAATAAGAAAATTTCACTTCTAAAATTAAGACATTACCAATCGGCACAAAAATCTCTAAATGAACTAAAGTAAAAAAGTTTGTTTAAAAGCGGCGTAAAAAGGGCAAATTACAAAAAATAGCATAAAACACGTGTTTCATAAGACCTTGAAGCACTCATTCTTTCAAAAAGCTCGTGGCCACGTCCTCGTGTTTTTTAAACTTGAATTCGTGCTTCAAGACTGGTCTTATGAACCTTGTTTTTTAACATAATATTACAATTGTGAAATTTCTTATAAACGTCAAGGTTAACGTATTAAAGCGTCATGAGTATACGATTACATTCGAGATTTGTAATCGTATACTCATGACGAAAATATATATATATATATATATATATATATATATATATATATATATATATATATATATATATATATATTCTAAACCGGGTTTTTAACGTAGGTTTGCATCTCCGATAAATAATAGAATGACGATTTGATATTAAATTTTGGGGACATTAGCAAGAGACATTAAATTAAAAGGAAGAGTGAACAAAAGTGCAAAGAAATCTATTGCTTACAAGCTCTTCGTCATGAAATTATATAAACCACATTTTTGTTTAGTGATTTTTACAAAATATCAAATTAATTTTTGGTTTTCTCTTATAAAATTACAAAGCCATCTCTTCTATAAATATAGAAATAGAAATAAAGGCAAAGTTAAGTGCCATTATTTATATAACTTTTTATACATATATCTCTAAGTTTTAATTCCTTGTATGCAAATATAGCTCATATACCACACGTCCTTAAAGAATTAAAAGATACTTTATCTTTTAATTCTTTAAGTGATTACAATCTTAACTCTAGAGTTAAGATTTTCCATCAATGTTAAACTTACATCATCAACTTATTAAAGTACGTCAAGCAAACAGAAACTGAAGTGGATATAAATGAGTTCTGACGATTGTTCTAGAATATTTATCTAACTTACGCATTACAATAAAATGTTTTTAATTGTGAATATTTTAGGTACACCATTCCAATATTTCTTCATGGATTCAAAAAGGAATTTACGGACATCGCTTATGAAACTTTAACAGAACATAAAGCAAGGAATATTGGTAA
>JARFJB010000188.1:130000-170000 GCA_036346205.1 Vesta saturnalis
TATATATATATATATATATATATATATATATATATATATATATATATATATAAATCTCTGGTATTAACGCACATAGACCTCGGATGTATTGCCTATATGTCAGTCTACGACTCACGATTAAAAAAACTCGACAGCATTCAAAACATTTGCCTCAGATATGCCATGGGAGCCTTCCAAACCAGCCCAGAAAATAGTCTATGCGCAGAAGCATGGGTACTACCACTAAAATATCTAAGGCAATGGTTACTAATGAAATACGCTTCCAAAATATATTCAAAAGAAAAACACTTAAATTACCCTTTAGTATTAAAAAACAGCGATAACAGCACACCAGGGGCCCTAATATATACACAAATTTCAGAAACGTACCAAATACTAAACAGAAACTAAATAAGAAACATAAAAAACATGAAAGAAAAAATTTGGGACAAATGGCAAGACGTGTGGTCAAAAGAAAATAGGCCTCTAAAGCAATATCTTCCTAATGTATTGACAAGGAAAAGATATATACCAATGGGAATAAGAGATAGCGAGGTAATGACAAGATTAAGGATAGGCCACACGCAGTGAACACATTCTCACTTACTAAAAAACGAAGAACAAGCAACTTGTCAAAGATATAATGTACACATGACACTTGCGCATGTATTCGCCGAATGCCCTAACATCCAAGCAATCATACATGAACACGGTTACGATTTTAGTTTAGAAAATGCGCTACAAATAAACAAAACTGCATTAACGCTAATATTTACAATCAGATATAAGGCAGAAATGAGCAATAAGGAGAAAACGGCAAATAAACCAAGAGGTTGACGCCTTAACAAAAAAAAAATAATAATATATTTACTTCCAATACATTAGCATACATCGCAGTACGGTAATTTATGTAATAATTGTCAGATTTAAAATACATTAGTTAAACTAGAAAAAAAAAGACGAAGGTACGCAATTACTTTAATTCAAAAAACTCTTGTAAGGTATAAAAATTCTTTAAGATTTACTTTAAATTTTGGCAAATTGTTAATTTGTCGAATGTAGATTGGTAATTCATTAAATATTTTGCAGGCGCTATATAGCAAATTCTTTTGAAAAAGAGTTGTTTTGTGATAACCAGCACTTAGTAAAGTTTTGTGTCGAGTATTGTATCAATGATGGGATATTTTAAAGGTGTTTTTATTTTGATAAGAAAAAAAGCGTAAAAAATTCGTAATTTTGCAAACAAGATATCCGTAAGGAAAAATTAGATATTGTTCTGATATTTTGAGAATACGTTCAACTTTTGCACTTTCGCCCCAAATGATAATACTATAAAGAGTTTGCGAATGAAAATTGGCGTAATACTACGTTAACAGAGTGCTCTGGTTACATAAGACTTTTAAAAACTGAAGGGTGTATCAACATTTCAGAAGTTTACTGCAGACATCTTGAATATGATGGACAACTAAATTCTGATGTTATTGATATATGTAACATTCTAATAGATTCGGAACACGTTATGTCTACCAAATTTTTGATACTACTGGTTTCATGTGAGTTTCTGAAAGGGACTGCAAAGGTTTTCTCAAGGTTCACTGTTAAGTTGTTCTTACTACACCAATATTTCAGTTTATTGAAGCAAGCGTGGGTGTTCAACACAAGATCTTAAGTGTTGTCTGATTTGATTATAATGTTAGTGTCGTCCGCATAACAAGTAATAAAGATGTTTTTGTCGTTTTCTAAAAAATAAGGTATCATATCGTTAATGTAAATTACAAATAGAGTCGGGCCTAGAATCGATCCTTGTGGGACTCCTGATCGAATAATCGATACGTCACTACGTGTACCTTGTGGTAGCTCTGCTACTTGTTTCTTGTTTGATAAGTACGGTTGAAACAGTTTAAGGGCATTTCAGCGTATTTCATAGATGTACATCTTATCCAACAACAGTTTGTGATTAACAGTATCAAACGCGGATAAAAAATCGATAATAATCTAGCGGTTACAAATTTTTTATCCAAAGACGTCGCAATTTCTGAAGTAAACTGGTATAAAGCAGTATTTGTAGATTTATTCTTTATGAATCTGTGCTGTGAATTAATCAATACATTGAATTTGGTTAAATAGTTGGTAAGTTGTTTATTAATAGCACATTCATAGACCTTGGAAAATGAGGAGAGCAGACTAATAGTCCTGTAATTGCAATTGATAAGCTACCGAATTTAATCTTTAACATACGACTCATGACATCTGTTTTGGATGTTATTGCTTCATATACTTTCCCTACAATTTGCTCAAAATCTGACCACCTTGTACAAGGTTTATGTAATTGGTTTTAATGGTTATCTATACCTTTTTTTGTTACAATGGGTGTGCAATCTAACCTAAGTCACATGTTATTAATATCTTTGAAATACAAAACCTCAAAAGGCCAGAAAGTACGTATGTATTATATTTAAAACGGAAAAAACAAAATAAATGTTATTTATGTTGATTAAATAATTTCAATTTAAATATTATTCCAGTGTTAATTTGTCAATATACACACGTGTATAGTATCATACTTTGTTTAAAATAATATTGTTGTTAATTTCAGACCATGGTGGGCAATTATGTTGAGAGAATATTTATCATGCTACGAAAAACCAAATGATTTGATCGACATAAAATATAATGTTTACACATATGCAGCAGGAGTTGTAGGGTTCCTTTTTGTTTATGTTCTATTATTAACACCATGCATGATGATATCGGCTTGGAACATAAATATTAAAATGCGCACTGCTTGTTGCTATTTAGTGTATCAGAAAGTATTAAAGTTAAATAACAGTGAAGGAAGTATAACTCCTGGGTTTGTGCTTAATTTGCTCTCTAACGACCTTAACCATTTTCATCTATTTGGAATATGTTCACCATATGTAATCTTAGGACCAATACAAATCATTTTAATAATATACTTAACTTACCAGCAGATTCAGTTATCTACATTTTTGGGAATAATGCCGTTAATAATTTTTGCTCCTTCTGTATGTAAGTATTACTGTTGCAATATAAGTATCACAATCAAAAAAAAAAGTTTAGCAACACTGTCAAGAACAGTTTCAGCTTTAATATTAAAGCGATTATAACTAATTATTGTTTTGTTTTAGTTTTTTTGGGAAAATTTTTAGTTAAATACCGTATCAAAACATCCGAGAGCACAGATGAACGATTGAGATTGATGAATGAAATGATCAGAGGTATTAATGTAATTAAATTATTCGCTTGGGAAAAACCGTTTTCTAAATTAGTTAATGATCATAGAAAACCCGAATTAGACTCTATGAAGTCATCATTATACATTAAAGGATTGTACCACTATCAGCAAATTCTGCTTATTATAATGACATTTACGATCGCTATAGCGTCAGTTCTTACAAATAATTTTATTAACGCAAGAACAATTTTCGTTGTTATTAGTTTATATGGCACTCTTGCAATGACATGCGTTTTTTATATTCCACATGGAATTGGAAATTTGGGTGAAATGAATGTTGCTTTAGACAGGATGTTAAAATTTCTTCTAATGGAAGAAACACAATTTTATTCTTTTTCAAGCAAGGAAAATGCGATATCAATTATGGATGGATCAGCTAACAGGAAAACTTTATTTGGAGTAAGAAACTTGAATTTTTATATACAACCAAGCTGTTTAACTGCAATAATTGGACCTGTTGGTAGCGGAAAAAGCAGCCTCTTGCAAATTTTGCTCGGTGAATTATCTTTGGATGAAGGAAAAATTTGCATTAATGGAGCTATAAGTTACGCATCACAAGAGCCTTGGATTTTTTCTGGCACTGTTCGTCAAAATATTTTGTTTGGTTGCGAAATGGATGAAAAACGTTACAGCACAATCTTAAAAATTTGTGCACTCGAGTATGATTTAGCAATACTGCCTCATAGCGACAGAACTATTGTGGGTGAGCATGGTGCTTTACTGAGTGGTGGGCAAAAGGCGAGAATAAATTTAGCTAGATCGGTTTATAGAGAAGCTGATATTTATTTACTAGATGACCCCTTATCGTCTGTTGATGCTCAAGTTGCTAAACACATTTTTGAAAAGTGTATTCAAGGTTTCCTAAAGAAAAAAACAGTTCTGTTAGTTACTCACCAACTACAGTATTTAAGATCTGTGGATCGTATTATTGCCATGAAGGATGGCAAAATTATAATAGATGGGCCAACTGAAGAACTTGAAAATTTGGAACTATACTTCATGGACTACTTAAAGCAAGATAATGAAAATTTAGATAAAAGCTCAAGTGAAATAGAAATGTTACTAGAATACGATAATCATCAACCGGAAGACAAGAATGTAAAAGATGAAAAACAAAATCAGACTTTTGACTTTTGGAAAACTTACAAATACTACTCCCTTTCTTGTCGAACTTACCTTCTTGTGATTTCGTTGATTTTAATTATTCTAGCAGTGCAAATTAGCGTTAATGGATCTTACTACTTGCTTAGTTATTGGTAATTTAGTATGTAAACTTTAAACAATGGAATAATTTACTTCTTTTAGGATAACGTTGGAACAGTCCCAACTAAGTGAAGATTACTTTGCGTTACGAAAAATGTGTATTTATGGATACACTAGTGTAATTGTAACTGCTATTATTTTTACATTAATGCGAACAGTATTTTTTGTAAAATTTTCGATATTATGTTCAAAAAATTTACATAATGAAATGTTTAATGGCATACTAAATGCCACTTTAAGATTTTTTGATTTAACTTCATCTGGAATGATTTTAAACAGGTTTTCTAAAGATATTGGAGTTATTGATGAAATTTTGCCAGACAGATTAATGGTAGTAATACGTACTTTATCAAATATTTGTGGAGTGTTAGGTGTTATATGTTTTATCAACGCCTGGTTTCTTCTTCCAACCACATTACTTTTATGTTGTATTCATTATTCAAGAAAAGTCTATTTAAGAACCGGTCCTAAACTGGCACGACTCGAGAGTTCGCGTAAGTATTATTGATATTTATTTAAGTAATAATTCAATAAATCGTAAATATTCAAAATAATTGACCGTTGCTCTTAGCTTACCTGTTGCCAGGTATAACAAGGGCCAGCGGAGCTCAATTGGTTCTTACCAGATGGCAACCTCACCGCTCCGTTTGACAACACAAACAGAAAAAGGTGTGGGTAATTTTAGTGATTTTGGGTACATATTGCTTCCTATTGACATGTATCGCTAACCTCTCAATTAATCGAAATATTGAATTGTACAGGGTGATGTGTGTGCTTCATACGTCCTATTCAGACGTTACGTAACCCTTCTCTCCATTTCCTTATAGGGTAGACAGAAACCGTACTTTGCATATTTTTATTTTTACTTACTTATTTCACTTCTGCAAGATTCATGCAGTGATTCCCACACATTTTTTTTTATTGCTAAAGCTACTTGTCTTTCTGGTCCTAATCGCTTTTTCTACAGAAATTGGTCATCACTTTCCAGGTCTGTCACGCCTAATCTTACCCTAAAGTTTTCCTACATATATCTGCTGTTTCAATCGTTTTTTTATCGTTATTTCAATATGACCAAACCAATAAAGCGTACTTCTATCGTAAAGATCGACCATCGTCCTTTCCACGCTACACTTTCACTATCCGGTCAATCCATTCTAGTTTACGGCGAAAAATCTCATACCACATGTATTTTACTTTCGTATTTCTGCTGACATTCCCAAGATTGATTTCCATACAGTGCTGACGGAAAAAATACGATTTTGTATATCGCTCGTTTCGCACTTATGCACAAAACTTCATTTTTCCTTCCTGCATCGGCTCACCCACCATTTTTACCATCTGCAGTAAGTATCCTACAGAAGTACGTAAACTCATCAACCTATTCTACAATTTCATCTTGAAGGGTAAACACATTATCTCTTTTTCATGTTCAATGTTAAACACAGCCACTTTAGTTTGCCCACATTTATGTTTAGATCCAAACTCTCTTCATTAAGCATCTTCAGCATTGTTTGCAGTTCCATCGCATTTTCTCCTAGTAATACTGTATTATCGGTACAAACCGGATTTCGTATTTCCACATCACTAACCATTAAACCATTTGCATCAGTACTTTTTTGCTAACACATGCATCTTCAATACATAAAACAACCACGATGACATCACGCAATCTTGTCTAACTTCTTGCTATATTTTAAATTATTCACTCAAACCTCCTCTCGCCCTGACACATGCCCGTTTATCGTCCTGTGCTGCTATTAATGCGTTTGAATGCACCAGTATTTCTTCCTATTCATTTTGAGACACACTTTCTTAAACTCTACTACTATCAATCATCTGCTCTTCCTGGTATACATCCGACTTAAACATCTCAAATCTTACTTTGTGTTGTTGCACGGCAAATAAATTTATGAAGTATGAAAACCAAAGATAGGTGCCTTAATAAATGTAGTTTAAACTACAAAGGTGATTATTAATATTAAAAGCAAACCCAACTCATAAATAATGAGTACAAAAAGTGGTCTTCCCTAAGGAACATTACATGGCCATTATGCAATCAGCTTGTTATATTATATGGCGATCTATGCCTCCAAAAACATTTGAAAATAATTTAAATAATTAAAAATTAAGTGGCAAAAATTATGATAAATTAGAAATTAAGTAATAATAAATTAAATTAAAGTAAGCGTAATTATAGAGGGAAGTAAGTTAAAATTTAAATCAATTTAAATATATAATCGAGTGGTAAAGGACGGCTAAATTAATTATACGTAAGTGTTAACATGCAAGCAACTAAACAATTATTAGAAGAACATGGAGTCAAACTTGGAGAGGGAGAGAGAGAGGGAGAGGGAGAGGGAGAGGAAGAGGGAGAGGGAGAGGGAGGGAGGGAGAGGGAAAAGAGGGAGAGGGAGGAAGAGGGAGGGAGGGGAGGAGAGGGAGGGAGAGGGAGAGGGAGAGGGAGAGGGAGAGGGAGAGGAGAGGAGGGAGGGGAGGGGAGAGGGAGAGGGAAGAGGGAGGGAGGGAGAGGGAGGGAGAGGGAGAGGGAGGGGAGGGAGAGGGAAGGGAGGGAGGGAGGGAAGAGGGAGGGAGAGGGAGGGGAGGGAGAGGAGGAGGGAAGGGAGAGGGAGAGGGAGGGGAGAAGAGGGAGGGAGGGAGAGGGAGAGGAGGGAAGAGGGAGAGGGAGGGGAGGGGAGAGGAGGGAGGGGAGGGAGAGGGAGGGAGAGGGGAGGGGAAGGGAGAGGGAAGGGAGGGAGAGGGAGAGGGAGGGAGAGGGAGGGAGAGGGAGAGGAGGGAGAAGGGAGAGGGAGGGGGAGGGAGAGGGAGGGAGAGGGAGAGGAGAGGGAGAGGGAGAAGGGGAGAGGAGAGGAGGGGGAGGGAGGGAGGGGAGAGGAGAGGGAGAGGGAGAGGGAAAGAGGGAGGGAGGGAGAAGGGAGGGAGGGAGGGGAGGGAGAGGGAGGGAAGAGGGAGAGGGAGAGGGAAGGGAGGAGGGGAAAAAAAGAGGGAGAGGAGAGGGAGAGGGAGAGGGAGGGAGGGAGAGGGAGAGGAGGGAGAGGGAGAAGGAGAAACTTAACAAGATTGTAACATGGCTGTGATCTAATAATCAAGACATTTGGCAATTAACAAAAAGGTTCTTGTATAAAAGAGATATTGTGCCTACGTTTAGCTGCTAGTATATAGACATACTTTAAGTAAAGGCTTCGTTTAATTGGCCAATTTCAAAGTGTTTAGAATAACCGCACTGACATAACAACTATGGTCTTTTCACTTATTGGGAAGTGCAGCTGACTTTTTATAGCTTATTCAAATTGATTAATCATTACCTTACTGGTCCATTTTAAAAAATTAGGAACTCCTGATTTATTATAGTAGACGGCATGTATAAATCTGGAAAAGGGTTTTAGAAACTAACATTAGATTCTTTAATTAATACTTACTTAGTTTCATATAATAAACTAACAAGAATAACCTATTTAAAATTGAATTATCTGTAAAAACTCGCCTGGTATATTAAAATCAA
Organism: Vesta saturnalis; assembly: GCA_036346205.1. Classification (NCBI taxonomy): domain Eukaryota; kingdom Metazoa; phylum Arthropoda; class Insecta; order Coleoptera; family Lampyridae; genus Vesta; species Vesta saturnalis. The sequence continues at coordinate 138,019 of JARFJB010000188.1, forward strand.
AATATACACGTCCTCGCTTGTCTTATTCATAACTAAAAAAGAGTACCCACATATCAGTTATTAGTGAGGAACTAAACAGCTTGTATAGGTCTGGTACTAGTTCGGGAGAACATTTATTTAGTACAATAGCTACTCGCCTTGTTGGACTGAATCCTAAGAGCAAAAATAAATTGGTTTCACAGCATACAAAGAAGAGTCGGATACTGGCACAGATTCTTCAAAATAATGAAGATTCGAGCCTGCTACAGATAAATTCACAAAAACATTACCTTTACCTACAGAGTCAGCTCCTGGAGATTATTTAAAAGATGTAATGGGGGGAGGGGGAATTAAGTTGTTAAATAAATTATGATCATGTAAGGGTAGACCTGCTATAATAGTTGGGTAATGGTCTTTCATAAATTAAATATTATTAATCCGTTTTGAAAATGAGATTTCCGAATACTCTCTAACGGACGAAGACTAACAATGAAAAATTAAACGATTAGAATTTAGTTCATTATGTGATTTTATGACTCAATCTTTAAGTAAGCATTTTGGAAAGCGAGCCGTTGTATTCCGTACACCGCAATATCAATAGAATATTGGATATCTACTACGTCACAAATTGTCATTCGAGTTTTGGAAAAATTGAATCCAAAGGGACCAACCAGGATTAAGGGACGGTGGTGTGGTTTTTCTAAAAAATATTATCTCCGTTGAGGTTCAATTTTTCGGTAATTAAATTTATCAGGCGTGATCCCAATTTATTTATATCAAAAAAATACATAAGGCACAGTCTTAAGCTCACACCACCAATAGTTAGACGGCTTTTTACCCTGGGCTAGAATTCTGAAGCGTAACGATTTTAAAGCATAAACGTCGTGAGGCTTATATGTAAAAAAGTTTCTACAAGTTATTTGACTTACTCCAAGTGGTTGTTATACTAATCAAGAAATAAAAATCTTTGTTACACCTACTATATGCTTAAAAACGGAAAAATAATTGTCAATACTAATTGAATTAAATTTATATTGTAGTGCGTAGTCCAGTTTATGCACACGTAAATGCTTCGATGTATGGACTAACAACAATAAGAGCTTTTAAGGTAGAAGAAAAACTACAAAATGAATTTATTAATCATCTAGATAGGCACACTTCCATATTACACTTAGATTATATTATATTTAAAGCGTTTGGTGTTTGGTGTGACCTGCTATGCTTCTTTTACATAGTAGCAGTGGTTGTATATTTCTTCTTTGATGACGGTATGAAATCAAGCATATTTCAATGTTACTACATGGTTAACTTTTATAATTTTAGGAATATCTGCTGGATATATTGGTTTAACGCTAATAGTGGCGTTCCAATTAACAGACCAATTACAATATGGTTTGCACCAGTTGAAGGATTTTGAAAATTCTATGGTATCCGTAGATCGAATCAAAGAATATACCTTAATCAAGCCCGAACGATCATTTGATAACCAACTCTCAGCTGTGCATTTATATCCTTGGCCGGTGGATGGCGAAATTTCATTTGAGAATGTTTATTTAAAATATGGGGTTTCAAACCCTTACATACTAAAAAACTTAAATTTTATTATTCGTCCTTCAGAAAAAATTGGAATTGTTGGAAGAACTGGTGCTGGAAAATCATCCATAATATCCGCACTTTTTCAGTTAAACGAAACAGAAGGATCTATAAGAATTGATAAAATTGATACTAAAACCATAAACCTCCACTATTTACGGAAACAAATGTCCATTATTCCACAAAATCCTATAGTGTTCTCTGGGTCTATTAGGTATAATTTGGACCCAAACAATGAATTTGATGATGATGTGATTTGGAAGGCTTTAGAGGCAGTTAGGTTAAAGCAAGTACTACTAGACTCTAATTTAAGTACAGTTTACACGTTTACTTGTTTTGTGAAATCGATATTGATTTTCCAATTCTAGGTTTAAATTCAATAATTGCTCAGGAAGGATCTAATTTTAGTATAGGACAACGTCAATTGTTCTGTCTAGCTCGTGCAATAGTAAAAAAGAATAAAATTATGATTTTGGATGAAGCAACTGCAAATGTTGACTTTGAGACTGATAATATTATTCAAGAAACAATTAGAAAACAGTTTTATGATAGTACGGTAATCATAATTGCTCATAGGTTGTACACCATCATGGATTCGGATAAAGTATTGTTTGTGGATTCTGGTGAGATTGTTGAATTTGATCATCCATATCTATTGTTAAAAAATCGAAATGGTTTTCTGTATAATCTAGTGCAACAAACGGAAAAGATTATGGCAGATTCGTTATACAACATTGCACAAAAGGTAAGCCATGAGGTAAAAGTACTGTGTGCTAAATTTTTTTTACCATATTTCAGAGCTACGATAAAATGAAAACCGTGAATCATAATAAATGAATGTTATGTATGTAATTAATTATATTTCCTTTACTAAATTTAAATCCAGCCTATTGTACTATTTATTAAATTGGCTGGAAGCTCTGATGATCTAAAGCTGATAGCAATAGACGATATTTATCTTGCTTAATATAACTGCAATTCCATTCTGTGTATTTTATACGCAATTTTGTCTGAACAAAGTGTTCAACACTATAAGTGACATGTATTTTGATTTTATCCTGTTACTTGATACCCTTGCAAACTTTGAGCGAATATTAGTAATTCCGGTGTCTTGTTGTTGATGAATAGCAGCTACTTATTTCTCTAGTACATAGTATCTGGTCTGGTCCCACAGAATCTTCCTCACAGTTAGTCAATAGACCACCTAGTTAACAGTCAACCTTAACAGTGTGTAATTATCTAATAATGCCTGTAAACATTTTATAGCAATAGTATTCACGTCAGCGGAAAATGGTTGCTTTTCACTTATGCAACCTTTACTTGAAACATTTTTTGAAATAATTATTTTCCATTCCAATTTTCTTCATTTAAATTAAAATATGTTTTTTTGCAATTAACTTTTTTCTTTTACTGACGTAAACTATGCGCACACGTTACCCTATTTTGCTCAACAACTTATCAGGTCGTGTGAACACCAATACGGTCCAAAATATAAAATTTCATTGAAATCAATTCAGCAGTGTAGCTGGGATTTTGTTCGCAAGCTGTACACACGCACTCGCACGCACAGGCTCACGCACACTCACACACGCACGCACACACTCGCTCGCACGCTTACGCATATACGACATTATCATATATTCGGAAGGTAAAAATCATATTTTGGTGTAGTCCAGCAATCATTCGAATGCTAAAAACGCCATTTTGTTGTAGGAATAAACTATACACATGTTTAACCTCTTTAACTCATAAAATTAAATAATCCTAACATTAATTATTTAGAAAGTCTACAGTTATTCTTTTTACTAAAAACCTAGCACTTTTAAATAAATTTTAGAAAAGTGAAACATCTAGTGTAACGTATCATATTTTTTAAAGCCAAATAACTGTTTATTCTACTACGGAAACTAAGTTACTGTTGGTTAGTTGCATGGTGAGCCTTAATTAAATGGTACAGAAATAATGTACCTGATGGGGAATGGTCGGACGCACCATAGGAAATGCAATGGGAAATGATAAACTATCGAATTCCTGCTTCCCTAATGGTAAAAACTGTACAGACACTTTTAGTTAAAGAATTGAATTCTCTATCAGATGAAAGTTAAAAATATTTTACAGCTTACGCCAATTTCAAGAATTGCAAAAATTATGTACCGTTCCTGCACAGCATCAGGGCAGCAATGAAATGTCAGGATGACGTTACCTTTCAGAATTATTATAAATACTGCCATGTTGTGAGTCTATTAGTTATAACAAGAGACTTAACAAAGGTCGTACACCGTTTCAGAAATAATAGAAATTGTAGAAATGTTTTATTCCGGCAATAGAACGCGCACAGCAAGCGAAATATCCAAATCCCCGGTTTCCAAGCCATACTACAATTGGAACAATTATCACCAAATTTGAAAATGCAAATGCGCCAAAAATTATGAAGCGAGTATTCAAAGAAATGTGTTTGAAAATGCAAAACACTACTAATGTGTTAACTGCAATTGTTGAAAATCCTGGTTCTCGAGAAGTTGCGAACCAGTTTGGAATGCATAATGCAACCGCATTAAAGATTTTGAAATAAAATCATTTCCACTCGTACAAACTTCAGTGTCATCGGGAGTTGCTTCAAAGGGATATTGAGTGAACAACAAGAGTTCTGTTATTAGATTCTGGAGAAGGCTAATCTAGAGCGACAGTTTTTAAAGAACATTTATTTTACGAATGAGTGTACGTTTACGTTAAATAATGAACTAAACGTGAAAAATTATAGGATTTGTTCAACAAAAAGGCGGGAAATTGTTGCTGAAAGCCGGTCTCAATATCGTCAAATTAATTAATTAATGTTTGGGTAGGAATGAATATTCGGACAACATATTATTGTACCATTTTTTTTAAGAAAATCTAAGTGCAGGTAGGTTTTTGGATTTGCTGCAAGAGCAAATTTTACCGGCTCCAGCAGGTAGAAGAAGAAGAAGAAATATGGTTTAAAATGGATGGTTGCACTGCTCACAACAGCCAAAAAGTTATAGACTTTATTAATAATTGTTTTAATAACTGTGTAATCGGACTAAATTGTGAAATTGGGTGGCCCTCAAGATCTGATGATCTTGCCCCAAATGACTATTATCTCTGGGGACATTTAAAACCAAAAATTTTCACTTCTGAAAGGTTTTCAGATTTACTGGCTTTAAAGACACGCATCAGCGAAGAATGCTCGAAAATGACGCCTCGCATTCCTGCCAATGCTAGAAAAGAATTTTATGATTGATTAGAATATTGCTTAGTGCAAAACAGTGGCTTATTTGAGAATTTGCTGTATTTTTTGTAATTTGTAATTATTAATTGTTATTGATATTTATACTAGGATTTTCAACAACTGCAGTAAATACACTTTTAGTATTTTCATTTTTAAACACATTTCTTTATAATTTTTGTCACGACTACACAAAGGAAACAACGTTGCACTATTTTCAAATTTGATAGTAATTCTTCCAATAAATAGTTTTGATTAAGTTTTTAGACAATTTTAAATCTACTTTCTTTATTAACCTGTTTTTTTTTCATTGATTATTTAGATGATATTTCATTGGTGTCTTGATGCTGTTCAGGAATGGTACAGAATTTTTTCAATTTTTTAAATTGAGATAAGCTGTAATAGATATTTATGTATTAAGGGCAGAATCAGAAGATTATGGCTCGAGGGAATGTTAAAAGCTCGACGCGAAGCGGAGGGCCTTTATATTCCTGAGAACCATAATCTAAATTATATGGTACATAATGTTTTATTTATTTTGCACCATGAAATTGGAACAAGATTTTAAAAAGATTCAGTATTTTCGGCAAGTTTTTAAATGCAAATGCAGTGCAATAAAGTCGACAGTAGGCTAATTTGTTGTTACTAAGATACTGTGATATTGCTAAATTGTTGCTAAGGTACTGTTTGTATGTAAATAATTTGCATTCTAAAATGGAAGGTGAAAGCGCAAAAACTTATTCACAAGAAATTTTTATAAAGAATAAATTTCATTAATATTATTGATGTTAAATTAATAAAGGTTGTATAGTAAGGTTGTTGTTTCAATAATTCTTTCAACTTACGTGAATATCATGTCATGGGTCAGCTGTCAATCATGCTGTTAGACATGACATTTCCGTGTTATAAAACCACATTACGCCCGCATTTGACGTATAAAAATATGGTGGCAAAATAAAATAAAATATTTTATTTTATTTTGCCACCATAATGTTCTATACTCAAATGCGGGCGTAATGTCTTTATCTGAAATTTCATTGATGCTAACACATGATTGAACAAACATGACATGATATATAATAACAATATCACAGTATCTTAGTAACAACAAATTAGCCTACTGTCGACTTTATTTCACTGCATTTGCATTTAAAAACTTGCCCAAGATACTAAATCTTTTTAATATTTTGTTCCAGTTTCATGGTGCAAAATAAAATAAAATATTATGTACCACGATAATTATTGGCTCTCAGGAATATAAAAGCCCTCCGCTTCGCGTCGGAGTTTTAACATTCCCTCGAGCCATAATCTTCTGATTATGCCCTTAATACTTAAATATCTATTAATAGTTTCATCCAATAGAGAATTCAATTCTTTAAAGAAAAGTGCCAGTAGAGTTTTTACCTAAAATAATTAGAGAAGCTATGATTTCTCATTGGACTTCTTATGGTGCGTCCGACCATTCACCACCCGGTAGATAAGATTTCGTTATATTGCAGTGATGTCGACATTAGAAACTAAAATCCCCAGTAGTTAATTTACGTTTGTGATTTTTATAAATAGTATAATTTTATAAATGCTGATGTGTGTTGTATATATTAGTAACAATTACACTAACAAAACCGTGATAATCACGTTTATTCTGATAAGTTTATAGTTCACATTAACAAAACGGTTTGGAGGAAACTTATGGTTGAGATAAATACTTGTACAGGTCAACAAGATTGAATTCATTTGGAGACTTATGGCTTAAACTGCACAACTTTAACGCATCTATACTATTCCGATACCATTGCCTAAAGTAACCTTTTTTTCATAGATGTATAAGCTGTAATGGCGTATGTAAACAAAAGCATGGATATTGTGTTGTCATTTATCTACACCTGCATTCAAAATACATAGGAAATGCAGTAGATACAGCCCATTTCCCATTGCAGCAAATTTCATAGGAAAATTGTACGTTTAAAGTAAATAAGTTATATATTGTCTTCCATAAAAATTGCAACACCTAGAATTTATTGAACGATTTTATTGAAACTTTCGTCAACGATGTCTTTCTTTCATTAGAACAAACAAACGATTAAAGTTTGAAAACAAAAGAACAAAAACTAAAAATGTTTTTTTCAATAATGAGTTGCGGCGCCACGATTGGTAATGCACTCATTTAGACGGCGTGGCATGCTATCAATCAAGTGATCTATAGCTGCCTGTGGTATATCATTGAATCCGTAGCCGGAGATCGTGTAAATTATCTGGAGGATGTGGTAAATTACCTAGTCGCCTACCGACCTCATCCCATACAAAAATGTTCAATTTTAATTAAAAAAAAATTAAATATTGTTAAACTGCCTTAAAGATAACAAATCAGAACACTCTCTAACGACGAAACTAACAATGAAAAATAATAGACCATCTATTGATTATAAAAAAAAACAGTTATATGCCTTTCTGATAATGTTGTTTCAGATTATGCTATTGAAGCGTTTTCTAAAGAAGGAAATTTTGCGATAACACTAAGAGATATAATTTCCAATATCGAAAACTCCATTAAATCATTACCTTTTGATGCTGCTAATGAAGTTAGATACAACACCGTTAACATATTACGTAAAGCAAAACCTCCAAAGAACAACTTATCCATTTGTCAACGACGTGCTTTACCTGATCTTAAACGCAATGAAAGTATACTAATATTAAAATCAGATAAAGGTAATGCAACTGTTATATTAAATATGAACGATTATAACATTAAGATAGAACAATTGTTGAGACCAGAAACTTATCGTGAAATACCAAAAGATCCAACAAAAACTTTCTTTTAAAAACTAAAGAACTGGTTAAATTATCATCTGTTCCTGAAGAAATAAAAACGAAACAAACTAACTCTGAAGCTATTTCACCAAAACTATATGGTTTACTAAAAATTTACCTAATATTCCTTTAAGGCCTATTGTTAGTGAAATTGGTTCTCCTACATATAACCTTGCAAAACATCTTACATTGCTATTACAACCTCATATAGGAAAAACACCCCATTACATTAAAAATTCTGCCGACTTTGTTGAAAAAATGCATAGTTTCAAAATTGAAGAGGGTGATATAATGGTTAGTTATGATGTTGTTTCACTTTTTACAAAAGTGCCTCTAATACATTGATTTATTGAATACATTGATCATCTTTTTCCAAAGGACATAACCATTCTTACTACAAGTTATTTTCAGTGGAATAGTAAATTTTATGAACAGATTGATGGTGTAGCGATGGGTAGTCCCCTTAGTTCTGTTATAGGTAATTTTTACATGAAAAAATTTGAAACACTAGCGTTACAAAATACACTTAAAGAACCTTCAGTTTGGTATAGATATCTAGATGGCACCTTTGTTATTTGGAGACATGGAGAAGAGGCACTGCATGAGTTTTTGGTTTTATAAATGGTATACATCCTAGTATTCAGTTTACCATGGAAAAGAAACTAATGGAAGTTTACCATTTCTTGACATATTAATATCTAAAAATAATAATTCACTATCTTTTAAGTTTTGCAGAAAGCCGACACACACTGATATATACCTTCATAAATTATCCAACCACCATCCACGTCAAAATATTGGTGTAATTATACCTTTAGTAGATCGAGCAAAATGAATTTGTGACTGAATTTTTGAAGGATGAATATAGATATTTAACAAAGTCCTTACAAGATAAATCATATTGGCTTACAGATATTAATAATGTTATTACACATTCTACAGGTAACCTTACATAAAAACCAGTTCTTAATGTTGGTACTGTGTTTCTCCCTTTTATAGCTAATGTTACAGATAGAATTAAAAAATCCTAATTAAATATGGCATTAGGACTATTTTTAAACCTACAATAAAAATTAAAGAACATTTAAGATAACCTAAAAATGTGTCAAGCCCTTTATCATCTTCCTAAGTGTATAAGTTATCTTGTTCATGTGGAAAAGTGTACATCGGAACCACAAAACGTAGCTTTGATACAAGATGTAAGGAACATATCAGAATTTTTAGATTAGATCAACCAGAGAAGTCTGCTTTGGCTGACCATGCCCTGAATAATCTAAATCATGACATTCAATTTGACAATATAGAAATATTGTCAAGACAAACTCATTATTATGTTCGTTCAAAACGTGAAGCTATTGAAATATATAAACACCCTAATAATTTTAATAGACAAGAAGAAAATCTCCGTTTAAATAGGTTTTGGCATTTTATAATTAAAAAAAGGCATAATGATACGTCTTAATTTGATTTTAATTTTGACTTTTGGTATGTCTAGGTTTTTTGCTATGTTTTTCCTGGACCTTGAAGCAAATGATTTACCAATTATATGTTAAATTACCACAGCACTGTAATTTAACATAAGTAGTTAAAATTAAGATTAAAATTAAAAAATTACAAAAAACGTTCTGCATTATGCTTTTCATTGTTAATAACACTTGCACTTATTGATAAAGATATCTCTTTGTTAGATTTAACTGGATTATTTTAGTTTATGTCATGTTTATATTTGTGAATGCTTCTATCACTTTGAAATTGAAGTTTTTCACAACTTTACACTTACATCATACTTGATTAAATTTTGTTAAATATATTTTTGGCTGACATTTTTCATTGTTAGCTTTCGCCGTTATAGAGTGTTCTGATTTGTCATCTTTAAGACAGTTTAACAATATTTAATTTTTAATGACCTAGTTATTCTTTACTAAAATTTAATTCTATAGTTGACTTTATACGTTTCTCAACCTGTTATGTTGATAGCAGGCTGATGTTTGTGTTTTAATTTTTCAACCATGACGAAATTGTTTACAACATCTTTAACAATTTTAACAGATATTACTGGCGAAGATAACTGTAAGTGTTATCGAAACGTTTAGATTGTATAATTTAAAATACACCATTAAAAAACCCAAAAACGATTAGTATTTTATTATGTCAGCGTAGCTTCCTCATCAATTATTTTCACTTCATGTTGCCGCCGCTATTCACTAAACACCTTGTATTCTTTATTGTAACGCTCCTCAGACTTGAGTGGAATAAGTTTTATTCTAGCTGCTTTGCTATTTTCTAAGATTTCGTCAGAATTCTTAATGTTTTCATTACACACTTTTACTTTTTTGACTGATCGCAAATTGTAAACAAACAACCCTAGCGTCCCTAGCAACCCCGCAAACCACGATAATTATCCATTTCTGCTTGGCGCGGGTTTGAACAAATGCATGTTTGGTTCTTCTTAATTTTGAGATAGTTTCAGTATGAAATAAAGTACGCTACGTTATTCGTCTGGTACCCGGATATTACGTACTCATTACGCAAATAAATTCTGACTCGGCTTCACCTCGTCTGAACTAATTGCTTATTCGTCCGTAATATCCATTGTACCGGACTCATAATGTAAATAACTATTACAAGCTACCAATCAATATCAACTCCTTATACTGTCAAATTTATTGCTTGGTTCTTCTACGATATTTACGGAATTAAACAACTATATTTATTAAAAATCGTGCTTTTCAGAACGCCTACATCACATTCACGCGTCTTATGAGGTAATGATGAATAATTTCTATAATTGTGTGATTTAGGTTATTTTGTAGAATTTTGTATCATATGGAGATGGAAGCTGAATGTGGTTCTGCAAACATAAAACGACATAGTGGAAAACACTTCAGCCGTAAGGAGAAATTTCTCATTATGAATGTACTTAATCATTTCTTGCCCACAATGAACGTTAGTTCAGCTGTTACAGAAGCCTGCAAAGCTTTATGTTGCATAGAGCGTAGTATCTATGCTGTCAAAAAGGAAGACCAAACCGGCGCAATAGCTGGTTCGAAAAAACGCAAAAAACGAAGAGGTGCACAACTCAATGATCGTTGTCATATATATGACCAGAATATAATTTAACATAAGTAGTTGAAATTAAGATTAAAATTAAAAATTACAAAAAACGTTCTGCACTATGCTTTTCATTGTTAATAACACTCACAATTATTGATAAAGATATCCCTTTGTTAGATTTAACTAGATTATTTTATTTGATGTGATGTTTAAATTTGTGAATGCTTCTATCATTTTCAAATTGAAGTTTTTCACAACTTTACACTTACATCATAACTCGATTAAATTTTGTTAAATGTGTTTTTTGGCTGACAAATTTCATTGTTAGCTTTCGCCGTAGAGAGTGTTCTGATTTGTCATCTTTAAGGCAGTTTAACAATATTTAATTTTTAATGACCTAGTTATTCTTTACTAAAACTTAAGTATAGTTGGCTTTATACGTTTCTCAAACTGTTATGTTGATAGCAGGCTAATGTTTATGTTTTGATTTTTCAACTTTGACAAAATTGTTTATATCTTTAACAATTTTTAACAAATATTGCTACAGACGATGATAACTGTAAGTGTTATCGAAACGTTTAGATTGTATAATTTAAAATACACCATTAAAAAACCCAAAAAAAGATAAGTATTTTATTATGTGTGATAATGGTGAAAGTTTACATTTTCAGAACATACAATTATTCGACGTAAAGTGCAATTGAAAACATTCCACCAACGATGAATAATATCGTTTCTTCCACTAATGATGATTATGATCTACCAAATTTTAAACTCAGTACACTATTCAACCTCTGGAAAGATATGGGTTTCGATTTTCAAAAGAAAGACGCAAGAGTATCCTTGTTGAACGTGATGACATCATAAGATAGAGGCATAAATACTTAAGATGCATCAGCAAGTTCCGAGCAGAAGGGACTTAGCCTTTTTATTTGATCTCTAATTACATGTTTATAAAATAATGTCGTATTTTGCATAATTAACAATGTTCACTATTTAAGTAAACATATTATATACACCGATGAATCGTGGGTTAACGTGGCGCACACAGTTAGTAAGGCATGCTGTGACACCACTATCGAAAGTGGTCGGAAGACACTCGTTCAGGGGCTCAGTACAGGTTTAAAATCACCAATTGTTTTTGGACCCCGATTTGCCTTAGTTCCTGCTGGTGGCGATAACGGTGGCGGAACTTACTTTCCTCTATAAAGCAACATAGCCGATCTGCACAATGAAATGGACGTAGACACTTACGAGAAGTGGTTTACCAATCAACTCATTCCAAATATACCACCGAATTCAATTATCGTTATTGACAATGCTTCTTATCACAACAGGAAGATAGAGAAGATTCCAACAATGGCGTGGCGAAAAGAACAAATTATAGATTGGCTTATTAAGAAAGAAATGCCCATTGAATATAACTTGTTGAAGCGAGACCTGTTGGCTACTGTAGCACAAGTGAGACATCCATATGACAAGAATAAACTTGATGTTATAGCACAAGAAAGAGGTCATACGGTTCTTCGTTTGCCTCCTTACCACTGCGAATTTAACTCAATGGAAATGGTGTGGGCACATCATATTAAACAGAATAACAAAACTTTTAAAGTTAAAGACAAGGAGGAATTAATAAAATTTGGTTACGAAAAAGTGACATTTGAAAATTGGCAACATTATATGTCATGTAAAGACCGTTGAAGGTAAGATGTGTGTAACTGATAACCTTCAAGATGATATTGCAGAGTTTATAATAAACGTTACAGAATCATCATCCGAAGACCTAGAAATCGATTCGAGCCATTAAACTGTACTGAATAACAAAAAAATTTACTAAAAGACGAGGTGTGGCTATTAAATCAGAATAAAATGTTTTACACCGTCTGTCTCGTTATTTAAAAGCCACGCTTCCTATATTATATTACAATGGAAATAAAATATGCAGCTATAAGCAAACTTTAATAAAATTCACAATCCCATGTGCTGGGTAATCTAACCCATCATATTGCCATGTAATGTACTCCTACATTACATACGCCTACTTCGCTTTTCTAAAAAATACAGTTCAAAGATTCGATTTGTATCGATTAAGGGTATATGAATCTAAATTTATATTACGTCGTATATATTTTGATTAATTTTGAGGTTAGCAATTGTGTCTCTCATACCGTAGATATAGTATTATTATAACCATAATACGGTAGTATAAGTGCATTAATCTATTGGCATAATAAGTTTGGCAATTCTGCACTGTTTTTCCATAAACTCCATACTGAATTTGGAGGTTTAGACGCGCTATAGTCAACGTCATTAGTACCATGTGTATGTGTGAGCGTTATTTGACAATTAGTAACCCATTGTTCTACTAATTACTTGAAGACTCGGCTGACGAGATATTTAGAAATGTCATTATAAATAACTTGATACCATAAATTCATATTTATAATCTAATTTACGAATAAATAACAAATAAAGTGTATTACACTATACGAAAGGTAACAGTTTTTTACTGTCTCGAGGAGATTACAGGCCCACCAATAAACTCCTCCGCTCTACCGTAGTTCAACATTTGTAACAAAGGAATTTTATGTGTAGTAGAGTTTGTATCAGTTAGTTTATGACCTATAAAGAAAATATTGCTATAGTCCATACATACTTTTAACCAAATATTTTTTTATTCAACGTTTAAATTCTTAGCACAACGAGTTTATTGAAGTCTTTACTTTATCTCCTGATACTTTAGTCCTTACATTACGTACGACTACAACCTTCAAAGGTTCTGACTCTAGTACGGGGCCTTTTATGTACTCATCATGTTCTGATATTCTGTTTACACTTAAATCGCACAAATTATTTAAACATTTCGATAAACCGTTTCCTTAATTTTTTACCTTTGCACATACCTATTTCATCCGATATTATCTCAATTCTCAAAACTACCTCACTTCTAGCGAAAATCTGCTAACCTATACCTTTAATCCTTAAATTTTAATACATTGTTATTATAATGTAATATAGCTTGAAGTGTATGAAAAAAGATATTTCCTAAAATTCCAATGCTAATGGGAAACACTTCTCTTGTCTGCAAAAATAAACTTCTTTCAAACGTTCCTTTACACTAACCCAAGTTTGAAGGTTTGCATTTGCATTTAATAAAATTCTGAAAAAACATGTGATAATTATTTTGTTTAGATGAATTAGAATTTTATCCCGATTACTTGTCTATTAAGTAATACTTTTTTTGTTCTCTCCTTTAATAGTGTTTTACATTATTAGCATGGTAAATAGGTTTTACTTGCGAGAAAAGGAGTTTATTGGCGGGCCTGTAATCTCCTCGAGCCAGTAAAAACTGTTAACTTTTGTATAGTGTAATACACTTTATTTGTTATTTTGTGTTATTAAGTGTGGAAATTAAACCCATATGGATTCCAGCAATGCGCGAAGAGCTTGAGAGCAATACACCTGCGCAATAGGTCACGGCGAAACTGCGCAATCACAAAAAGCTTTAATATGTATATATACAGAGTGGCCCAATTAAACGTTTTCCAAATCACCGCGGCATAGCGCAATAAACTGAAATTAGATAAAAATGTGAATATCTCGAAAACTAACACTCCAAAATATCGATAATGTTGCATCAATGGAAAGGAAATTTAATTTTCTATCCGCTGATGTAAGAAAATATGGGTGGTTCTATTTAAAAAAATCAAGTTATCCATGTTTAAAAAAAATTATATTCGGGGCAATAGAAATTATTGAATTCTAAAAGCAAGATTCTTGACAATGAATGAGAATGATGCGGTACCCTTTTCGGAAGTAAAAAACGAAAGCCACATCTCTCTACCTGTATCCGTCTTCCAGATATTGAAAGTTTTCGGAGGCACTGCAAACGTCATTTTTTCTACAAAATGTCAAATAACTCAGAAGTAATGCGACGTAGAACCACAGTATGGTTATAAAAGTGACCTTTAAATTCAACGAGGAATTCAAAAATGTAATAATATATAGGTTGTTCTATTTCAAATCACGAAGTTGGCATGAGTTTCCGGTGTAACCGGAAGTCCGCCATTTCTGAAAATAATTTTAAAATGAGTAGTTTATGACTGTGGACAACTCTTATATAAGACATTTTTTCGTATTTGTAATAGTAAGGAGTTATGGAGCAATCCTGCTTAAGTAGGCCATGTATATACATACATATATATATATATATATATATATATATATATATATATATATATATATATATATATATATATATATATATATATATATATATAATATATATATATATATATATATATATATATATATATATATATATAGTATGTCCCCGGATCGACTTTAAAAGAGGAAAATTCTCTTATTTTTGATTTCTCAGAAAATTTCATTCTTGCTGATTTGCCCTGCTTGTTTTCAAACCCCCGAAACACAAATTACTTGCTAATTAACTCAAATGGTTCTCGAGATAATATCATTTTTCTTGAAAAATTCGAGCTTTTCGTAATTTTTTGAAGTAAATTGATTTGTTTCAAAGGAAAAATCAAATTGGTCTCACAAGTTTTAATTAATATATTTAACAATTGATGGTAAAATGAAATGAAATTCTCAAAAAACTGAACTATAAATTTTCTATTCGAATAATGCTCCTCCTTTTTCCGCACAGATTTCAATGCGAGCTCTGAATTGATTGAAACTGCGCCTTATTTCTTCGATTGAAAGGGACTGGACAGCATTCCGTATCCTATTTTTCAATTGCTCTTCATCATTGTCTAATGGCTCACTATACACAATTTGTTTTAATCGACCCCACAGATAAAAGTCCATTATTGTGAGATCAGGACTTCTCGGCGGCCATAAAATGGGACCATCTCTTCCTATCCAGTTATCATGGAACCCTGTATTGAGCCACTGGCGAACAGTACCGGCATAATGAGCAGGGCACCCATCGTGCTGGAAGAATATTTGAATTTGGAAGTTCAATGGGAATTCATCCAGTTTATCAGTTAAAAAATTTTGCAACATTTCCAAATATGAATAACGGTTTAAATTTTGATCAAAAAAATATGGGCCAATAATTCCATGGTACGAAACCGCACACCACACATTAACTTTTTCAAACATTGTCTGCGACTAGCAATTCGGAAGTTGATTCGTCCTACTCCAGTAACGGCAATGTTGGGAGGAAACGACTCGTTAGTTGAAAAGGTCGATTCATCGGAGAACATTATTCGTTTATGAAAATTTGAATCTTCCAAAACTCTATTGCCCATTTCCAAACAAAATCCAGACGTTTGGCTTCATCACCGTTCTCTAAAGTTTGCCTAAATTGCGGCTTAAATGGTAAAATTTTGTTCTCCTTGAAGATTCTTTGTAAATGAGATTTACCTATCCCAATTCGTAGTGTCCTCCTTCTTAAAGACAACCTTGGAACTTCTGTTGCGGAATGAACAGCGAGAACAGTAGCAGCATCTTCTTCATCGAACAACTTCTTTGGCTTCTTTAGGTTTAAAACCGAGCCTGTTTGAAGGAATTTAGTTACCAAGTTTTTTGCTGCGGCATTCGAAATGGCAACCTCCGGGTATTTTTGGTTGAATTTTCTGATAACAACTCAGTAGCACTCTTCCCCAGTTCCGTAACATTGAATTAGATAAATTCTTTGTTGTAAAGTCAACATTATAGCATACAATTCAAATTAGCGTGAATTAATTTGCAGTTCAACAGAATTATCACATTTGACAATTTCTGTCAGTGGTGTTTTTCAATGAAATCCGCCTACTAAAGTTACTTCTAAAAATTAGGAAAAACATTCCAAGTCCAATTTTTCAAGAAAAATGATATTATCTCGAGAACCGTACGAGTAAAATATAAAGTAATTTGTGTTTCGGGGGTTTGAAAACAAGCAGGGCAAATCATCAAGAATGAAATTTTCTGAGAAATCAAAAATATGAGAATTTTCCCTCTTTTAAAGTCGATCCGGGGCCATACTGTATATATATACACACACAGGGTCCGCCTTTGGGAGCTGATCCTAGGAGTATCTGCTAAACCAAACTTACTATAATTTTGAAAATTTGGTGACAGGGTAATGATGTTAGGGCTAACTCATCTAAAATATTTTTACGTTCGTACCACTTCCGGTTATACCGGAAGTCGGTACTCAGTCGCTTATTTTAAATGGGGCACCCCGTATATTTATTAATACATTTTTGGATTCTACATTTGTATTTTTCATAAAAATAAAATTATGAATGTCTAAACTTGACTATCAAAAAATACAAGTTACTCAAAAAAATCAAATGGAAACCCCTATTTTTTATTACTCAGATCGATTTAACGTCAAAAATTAAGGTAAGTTTGTTTAAAACTTTATTTACCTAAACGTAACAGTTTCATACTTATTATCAAAAAAGTCCCAATTTTAAATTTTGTGATAAAAATGAGCTACCTTGTTCGTGGTCACCAGGGAAACCAAATAATTGAGAATTGAAATATAGAAAAATATTTGAATAAGTTACTACAAAAAATTATAAAAATTGATAATTTTGTGATTCAAGTCATTTTTTTCAAATTCGATAAACTACTTTTTACTGCGGAAGTAATACATACTTATCAGCGCATCTTTACACGATAAAGATGCTTATTTATTTTGTTTTTCTTTTGTAGTCAATTTAATTATTGACAGTTTGTGTTTTTCTTGATGAAATGGCTCGACTTGAATATTCTAATACAGATTATTTGAATTTAATTTTAATTCACGGAGAATGTCATAGAGTTGTAAAACAAACAGTAAGAACATTTAGCGAACGCTATCCTGAGCGCCCCCGACCATCAGCAGATACAGAGTGATCAATCTCAAGTGAATACCACCTGATCAAAATATTTAAGTTGGTACCACTGATAGGTTGGTAAGAAGCTGTATTGCTCTAGCTACTCTAGAGCATGGTTCGAGTAAAAACTACGATCAGTTTCAAATCTGTATGAAGGTCATTAACTTATACATATTATAAAATATTATCTTAATTTAAATAATGACTATTTTGTATTTGATTAGACTGCATCCCTATAAAATACAACAAAATAAATAAAATATTATGTAATGATTGGATTAAATCATTACAAAATAATGAATCTTAAGTATTTAAATGTTATAATTTCATTATAATTAAATAAAATTTACAGTACATGTAAATGTAAATTCGATATCACAATTTGAAATTCAGAATATATAATTTGTCTTGATATAGACAGTTTGTAAATAACTCAAGAAAATATAAAAGTGAAAAACAAAGGCATAACATGACATAAACTGACATTAAACTAAAACGACTAAAACCACACTAAAAATCCAAAGCAGCCAACTGCAAAACACAACAATATTAACAACTAGGGATTTTTGTCATACCACTACAGTACACTTGAGATTGATCACGTTGTACAATAAGACGTATGGTTCAAAATTCGGAACAGTTTGGCACATTTAAACACTCTGCGCCTCGCAAAAAAACTGCTATTGATAACGAACAGAATGAAGTTATAACTTTAGGATATTTCCGTGCCTATCCTTGTAATTCCATAAACGGCGCGAAAACAGATATTGGCTTAACACCAACAACTATCAGAAGAATTCTTAAGAAACATAAGTTTAGACCATACTGTTTACAGTTCGTTCAACATTTGTAAGAAGCGGATTTCTTGAAACGTATCGAATTTTGTGAAACAATTTTGCTTAAAATACAAGAAATTCCTAATTTTTTGACCAATATCATATGGACTGACGAATCTAAATTTACGAAAAATGGCATATTTAATCGCCGAAACTCGCATTACTGGAATAACGAAAATAGAAATCCAATTCTCGAAAATTTGAGAGGTTGATAGTTGATTGTTGCGATTTATGATTACAAATTTAATTTCTAGGAGAAAATTATCTTGAGATATTAAACACTCGAATTCAACCCCGATTAAATCTAGAAAGGGAAAATTTATGGTACCCGGTGCGCCCCCTCACAACACCAACGCTGTTTCCATGAAACTTTATGAAATTTTTGAACATCGTTGGTTTGCCAATAATGGTCCCCCTTTCCATGGCCACCTAGATCGCCTGATCTTACGCCAATGGATTTTTATCTTTGGGGTCGAATTAAAAATATTGTTTATGCTACACCACTAACGACTAAAGAAGATTGCATTGCAAGAGTGCAAAATGCCTTCAATTCTCTTTCTCCACAAGAAATTCAAAGGGCTACAAATGAAGCCGTTATAAGACGGGTTCAACAATGTCTTGCGTCTAACGGCAACATTTTGAACATTTATTGTAAATTAATTTACATTTGATCACGAGCAAGAAATACTAAATAAGCGACTTTATCGTGTAAGAATGCACTGATAAGTATGTAGTTACTACCTCCGCAGTAAAAAGTAGTTTTTTCGATTTACTCATAAAGTATTAAATTTTACTCTTATGTTGTATATCGAATTTGAAAAAATGACAGAAAATTTCTATTTGGCAAAATGACTTTTGAATCACAAAATTATCAATTTTATAATTTTTGCAGTAACTTTTTCAAATATTTTTCTTTATTTCAATTCTCAATTATTTGGTTTCCATGGTGACCACAAACAAGGAATACTAGATTTAAGCATGTAGCTCACTTGTATCACAAATTTTAAAATTGGAACTCTTTTGATAATAAGTATGAAACTGTTACGTTTAGGCAAATTAAGTTTTAAACAAGCTTATTTTAATTCTTGACGTTAAATCGATCTGAGTAATAAAAAATAGGGGTTTCTATTTGATTTTTTTGAGTAACTTGCATTTTTTGATAGTCAAGTTTAGACATTCATAATTTTATTTTTATGAAAAATACAAATGTTATTTTTCGCAGGCTGTTGCAATAAACCTTTGCCTACAACACCTCAAAGTTTTATTCAAATTGTTTGACAGGAACAGAACAATTACCAAGACCGCATCTGTCAATTTTTTAGAAAAATGGTATTTTTTTGAAAACGACTGAAATTTCGTATCTAGTTTATTTAACAAACTTACCTTAAAATTCGACATAGAATCCAAAAATTTATTAATATACGGGGTGTTCCATTTAAAATGAGCGACTAAGTACCGACTTCCGGTATAACCGGAAGTGATACGAACGTGCAAATGTTTTAGATGAGTTAGCCCTAACATCATTACCCTGTCACCAAATTTTCAAAATTATGGTAAGTTTGGTTTAGCAGATACTCATAGGATCAGCTCCCCAAGGCGGACCCTGTGTGTGTGTGTGTGTGTGTGTAAATGATGGCTGAAATATCTGAACATAGTAGAAGTTTCGTTTGGGGTTCGGGGTGTTTTTTGGATAAGCATTAATTCAAGAGATTTCAGTTAGCAAAAAGTTCATTTTTTTAAATGGAACACCCAGTATATTATTTTACCATCTAACTATTTTATCCCTTCGAATTATATCTGTATAATGTACTCCCTAAAATTGATTGTTTTTAAGAAAATTGCATTTTTAGTTTATGAAGCAGCGTCCGCTTCCGAAACGTCGCTCTATAAAACCAAAAACTGTGAAAATATACCGATCAACCCAACTAGCTAATTTATTGTTGCAAAATGCATTCTAAAGAAGAAATGCATCTTTGAATTACATGCCGTGGCGAACCTCTGTGTTAGAGCGGATGACAACTCTCAAAAGAAATGGATGGCGTTGAAAATGTGATGTACTGTAGCAATATCTCATTAGATAAACATAACATATTATGTACCCAATTTAAACATGACATTATGGTTATAAAGAGCGCTTACTTACCAATCACCAGCTGAGGTTCATTTGAGATTGGAAAATGATAACCCGTTCACTCACTCGCAATACTCATTCACCGCTTACTAAGGTTGTATTAAGCAAAATATATTATGTTGGAAATAGCTATTATTGTACATAAATTTAATTTCTGTTTATATGCTATGCATAAAAAATTATAATCAAAGAGTATTTGCAATGTCTGAAGTTGTTTACCTATTCCTACAACTTATAGGATTTAATATAAAACTGTGTAGGTATAATAATCATACATCGCTATTATTAAAAATTTATTTATTGCATTGAAAACAGTCTAGTTAATATAAAACTGTGTAGGTCAAATAGAAGATACATCGTTATAATTACAAAAGTAATTTATTGCACTGAAAACAATGTAATATTAAAGGAGCTAGTTCATGTATGTGCCCAACATCAGATGATTTACTTTAATGCTTTTTACATCGTATTTTGGCGCGTAATTGTCTTCATCCTCATAGTGCAAATTGTCAAGCCTTAATTGTAACAATTCATATTTTGTTATGCGTCGAGTATACTCAATCGTCGCTTCAAACTCTAAGATTATAGGATCCATCTAAAAATAATAATAATGAGTAAATAACTAAAATATGTCTACGTCCTTACGCTATAATTTTCGCTACTATATGTACTTCTTATCATTGCAGGTAATGTAAATGTAGCGGGCTAATGCGATTGTGTAGATGCCACACATAAGATAACGGAAGTGGTAAGACTAAGCGGGTTCTATACGATAAAATAACGTCACACTAATCTGCGATGTAAACTGAGTTAAGTCGACAAGTTTGCGGTTGGCGGAAGAGACGAGGCGTTTCCGACTGTGACGTCAATCCATTGGGATGCGAATATGTCCCTGTTAAGATTGCCTGACTGGCCGATTTGTTGGCCAATGAGAGACGTGGAAACCATCTTGGGATGTAGGAATGCGCATGCAGGAAGGGATATATGGACGTTGTTGATGCGAAAGGTGTCTTTTTCAGGTATCTGGTGGATTCTTCGCCGCCGCTGAAGAGCTACTTCTGGTTCTTCGACGTTGCTGAAAAAGTCACCTCCGTTCCTTGTCTTCGTTGCTGAAGAGGTGCTTTTGCCGTTGATGCGCGGTAGAAGTATAACCTAAAAAATTGGTTTCGTTTGCAGATTCGAACGACGGAAAGTTAGCATGGTAAACCTATAAAGTTACCCTTCGCTCACCGAGCCTTGTTAGATATGTAATGCAGAAAGCTGGATCTAAATGTTTATGCTGACTTCACACAGCGTATGGAAATATTTATGATTTACGGTTGGAAATTATAAAATTAATGTGGAAAGTCAATATTGAAGAAAGCATTTCATAGTAAAATAAATGAATCTTAAAATAAAAATAAACTTAAAATAATTTTTAAACTTTTTGAAATTTAATTTAAATAGTATGTATTTTTAAAAAATGATTAAAACATTCTTCCTTAAAATCTTGGATATTGAAATTAAAATTGAAAAAATCAATACCTAATTTTTTTATAGTAAATATAGATAGTTACGAATAAAAAAAATTTATTAATAAATTTAAAACATCCATTATGATTTTAAATACTAAAATTATGTTTAATTCAAATATAAAATGACTAATTATTTTCCTTAAGGTTTAAATAGTTAATAGGCATGTTTTTTGATAATTCCATTTTTACAGATTAATGTTAGAAAAATATTTTTAATAAATATACAATTGGTATTCATATTGATAAAGAAGTTGTTATAAATAGGGTGACCAAGTAGATAAATTTTAAAAAATTATAAAATTAAAAGGTGAAAATTTTGGTATTAATTTAATTATTAAACAATCAGGTGAAGTAAAAAAAGAACAAATCTATCATGAAAGTAATTATATAATTAAAAATAAAAACATATGTAAAAATTAATTTATTGAAATTCATATGTGTCTCTAAATCGATTCTAAATTGAACTAGAAAATCAACCGATTTGCAAGAAAAAATTTTAAAGTTTTACAATTAGCCATATTGTGGATGAACAATGTCTCATTTAGATGTTGTTCCTTAATTTTTATGAAGAGTAAAACATTTAATGAAAGTTTAAATTATGTTCAACTGATTACCTTTCAAAAAATTTATACTAAGGAAATAAATTACCAGGTCTATTTTACCCAAATACATCTATTTTTAAAAAATAGCTTACATTCAAAAAAATTTCTAGATAGGAAATTTTATCCAAATGCATTAAAGTTATTTTATGAAAAATATTAACTGTAAATTATGAAATTTTTTATTCATTTTCGTCAAAATTTGATAAAATTAAAAAAATCGTATTTAGAATTATTCAGAGTTTAAAAAAATTTTTACAAAATAAATTAAAATTTTTCCCTTTATTTTGTTAATACATTTTAAAATTAATAATTTTGTCTTTTAATTTTTCCTTCATAATCGAGTTCTTTAGAAAATTTTTAAAATTATATGTATTTTCAACAACTGATTCGTGCTTTTTGATAATTCATTTAGTAGTATGCGTCTTAGGACAACAAAAATTAGTTGTAAAGTTTTACCTACTTGTAAAATTGTTCCTGTTTATTATTTTATGGATATTTATGATGGAACGTTAAAATTAAATTAAATGATTTTTTTTAAATAGGTAATTCTCGAGTAAAGAAGGTATTAAAAAGATTTAAAGACATCAAGAATAATTTACTTATTAAGTTTTCTTTTAAACAATTTTTTAAAGGGTCAAATTTGAACGTCCGTCACATTGAACTATTTTAAAACCATATTAAATTATTAATGTTAACAAACATTATTCTTTAAATGAGTATTTTATAAATGATTTAAAAAAACACAATTTTGAAAAATAAAAGTTCAAGAACTTTAACAGATTATACTTAGACAAATATTGTCAATTGATGAAAATTTCATTGAAGGTCCTCAGATTTTGCTAATTCATTTTAAGACGGAGCTTGTTTTCAAAATTGCTTCTGTAATTATAATTTTAAATTGGGTAATGAGAATCTAATCTAATTCAAGAATTTTTCATAAATTAATAAATACATGGGGAAATTTTTAAACTTATTAAGGTTTTATGCTAAAGACTCAGATTTTATTTGGATGGTAAAATTTTATTGAAAGTAGCATTATAATCAGTATAATGATTTATTTAAATCACTGGATCCTTTTTTTGTTTATTTTGAAAAGTTCTATTCAGTTACAATGACAAATGTAATCGATTCGAAATTACGCAAAAATTTTATCAACCAATGTCTGTAATGTCTGAATGTTATATTCAAGTTATAAAATTAATTTTATTTAATTTTTTGCACCGATCTTTTGGAAATCAAACATATTTTTTAATTTTCAAGAATGATTTTAAAGAAATTTAAGAGACAAAATTTCTGTATTTAATATGTTAAAAAACAAAAAAAAAATTTTTTGGAAAAGTAATTTTTTAATTGAAATTATCCACTGCTAACATTCTAGTTTGGATTCTTTTTAACCTAAGGTGATCAACTCATAAAAATGAATAAAAATTTTTTAATTTTGGAAAAACTTGATTTTCTCTTTCAAATTGAACTTTGAGCGTATAATGTTTAGGGTGCCGTTAATAAAACTTAAAAAACGAAAATGTTAATTTGGTTTAACTCACTGTAGAACTTTAGTGATTTTAAAATGTATATTGACCAATCCGTTAAAATTTTATCGTCTTTTCGTTATACCCCTTTAATTTTCTTTGTCTCATCAGACTGATTTAAAAAATTAAAAATTAAAGAATTTCATAAATTTTAAAGTCAACAAAATTTTTTTCTGCTTAAAATAACATTATTTTACTTAAATAAATATACCATTTTAACTAGCTATTGCTGTCTAAACCTCTTTCTACCTTGATTGTGCTACCAATGAAGTTCTCCGTCGTTCTCAAAAATAAACATGGCACCGTAACCGCCATTTTTAATTTACAAAACAAAACATCGGTTATAAGCTTTGTCTCATTGAAACTTTATCTTAGAATACTCAATATTCAATAGGCATATTGATTTCAAACCAAAATCTTATTATTAAACTTAAGGGTTTCCAATAGCTAAAGAAACTTCTAAGTCACGGTGACAGATCAAATAGGTTATTAGTGAATACAACCCATTCGCAATGTTTACTTTAAATATAACGATACATACTTCTACATTTAGTACGTTTGAATTAGTGCATGGAAATGGTTACGGGCGAAAATGGCAGTAGAATCTAAGGTAACAGATAAGATGGGGGGTTCCGGTATCTCAGTGGAAAAGAAGTGGCTTGTTATTAATTTTGTAATTAGGATACATAAGGTACAATAAGTGAAAAGTCATGAATTAAAGGGCGCTTGTTTATAATAGAAAATATATCGGGGTCTAAATGCTGATATGCAAATATTCTGCAGAGAAGTTCAAAACAAACAGAAAACTAGCTTTCTTTACGTCGCATAAACCTTGTGAATCGTTAAAATAAAAGCCTTGATCCGGCGTTTCCTGTAAAGCTTCAGAATATTTGCACGCAATCAAAATAAAATGACATGCAAGCAGACCAGCTGATCGGTCATCAGTCTTATTTACTCTAATTTTACTTTACGTTAACTCTTATCAGTGTTATTTTATATCATAATAAAATAAAAACACTAACAAAAATAGCAAACAACCTAACAGAGAAATCTCTTATAAATTATTACGTTAAAAACTTTAATCAAAATCTTAAAAAAATGAAATAAATGAAAGTTGGTGCTGTAAGGCCGTATAAATCGAAAATTGCCAACAACAAAATAAACGACTCAGTAACATGAACGTAATCAAAATATTTTGATCTTTTAAATTTATGCGATTCGTAAGTAATGTTAACGCTGTGAGAAAGGACAGAAATCACATGTAATCATACATACAATAACGAAATATTACGTTCAAGTTCATTAACACTACCTATATACTATAAGAATTTAAAAAATAAACAATCAGAGTATCGGTACAGTTTTACTCATAAAGAAATAGATTTAGTTCCGGAAGGAAATAAAGCGCGACCTTTCTTATATAGAACTGTAAATATTAATTTGGATTGAATCTTGCAGGATTTATAATTCCCAAGATTATCTACCTTAATTACCTTAACTACATTACCACCCTATCGGTATAATGATGACATAAAAAACAAATTTGATAAATCTTGGCAATGTAATTATGGCATACAGTGATGAATAAAAAAATAGTGCAGTTTTCAATATTAGTATAAATGGTTGAACACGCTTTGGTAAAATTATCTTAACCGCCTGAAGGCGCCAGGACAATACTATACACAAAAGAAGGTTAAGCCTAAATAAATACAGAAAAAAAAAACTCTCGTGGAATTGGCCCTTCGTTCATTGATCGTCGGATACCAATAACTCTTCAATCTTCTACTGACAACATTCTGCAGGATGGCAACTTCTCTGTCGTCAATTTCAACTAACCGACTACCTTAAGTTATATACATGAATTTAACAGCGAAAATGTTTAAGCCAAGAACCGATGATTTAATTACTGCTTCACCTGACTTTATCTACACAATCAATAATTTATTTATTTTATCTACACAAAATTTACTGTAGCGATGCGTATTTACAGCAAACTTTTCTCTGCCTCTGCGTCGTAATGTACTTCCTCGACGCACAAACACACCTCAATGACAAAGGTAAGTATGAGAAACATTTTAATTAGATCTAAGAAAGCATGTGATGTGGTTAAAAAAATAATCTATATTGACAAACTGCAGATTTGGTGTGATGACAACAATTTAACTATAAACCCCATAAAAACAAACATTAATTCAGTTTGGGAATCCACGTAGTATGGTGCACTTCGAGACTGTTGCTGGTTTTACAATGTCGAAATTTGATGTTTCGCATACACTCACACAACCTCCAAATAAAGTTGGACTATGAATACATTACCAATATTAAAACTTACTTGGACCAAAACTTACCCTTATGCAAAAGAATATTGTGTTCGCTAGTTGCCAGATCTTTAATGCACTCCTTAATGTATTCAAAATATTGAAGTGTCTAGCTTAAAAAAGAACTTAAAACATTATTTTTTTTACTTATAGTATTCCCGAACAGGCTAAGATTTGTCTGACGTGCTAAAGCACTCAGGAACACTGGGAGGGTTTAGGGACATTGTTAGGCTGCTGATAAATGTTTATGAATGGCTACATTAAATTGACTTAATCAAAGCTTGGAGGAAAACAGGAACTGGCTAGTGCATTCCACAATTTGGTCGCCATGTAAAAAAACGTAGATTGGGCCTGTTTAGTGCGACACGATGGAATTTTGAGTGCCTAATTATGGTGTGAATGGGCAAACCGAATGTTCCTAGCGAATATGGCCCGCGAAGGTATTAAGTAGTGTATTTCGGATGCATACTTGCCATGGTAAAGGATAGAAAAGGAAAATAAATTTCTTCTATGCTCAAGATGCTGTAGGTCAGAAGTCAGAGACGGGTCATTTATAAGCCTGATAGCTCTTTTTGGATATGGGTTTACCATATCAAGGGCGTATTGGGACACTGACCCAGAGGTGGGGTTGTATTCCAGATGAGGTCGAATTTGAGCCTTATACAGTAAAAGGAGTTGTTGCGATGTGAAGTACTATTTAGATCTGTATAGAAAGCCCAGTTTACGGGCAGCTGTTTTGCTGGCTGACAAAAGTTGGTCAACCCATGAAAGGTTCGATGATACGGACATCCCTAACATAGAAATAGAGTTTGAAAATTTGAGTTCTAAGCCATTCATATTTACAGCAGGAAATGATCGGTCTTTCTTGACGGACACAAGGCAACACCGCGTTTTGGGCGTTGAACGTGAGTAGATTATTTCCTTCCCCATTCAAGGACACGTTCTAAGTTACTGTTGATTGAGGCTTGCCATTTTCACCTTAACGTTCCTGTCTAGACTTATTGTTGTGGGAAAACTGAAAAACTACAATGTAGAGTGCCATCCGAAAGCAATGGATCGGGTTAGTTGTTGAGGAAATGAGGTCATTTATGTACAGCAGGAAAAGTGTGGAGCTATCACTGATCCTTGGGTACTCCCCGTTAATAGTTTTCTTTTGAAAAGAAACCATCGACGACAACGCGTATACGTCTTTTGTCAAGAAAGCTGGATATCCAATTGATGAGCGTATAAAGCCGAACGAAGTGAGCTTGCTTTGCCAAACCTGGTCAAAACCTTTTTGAAATATCTAAAGCTACTGACTGTTTCACCGGACCTCTCTAATGTGTTATTCCAAAGTTGGGTGACAATGAAAGAAATCACCCGTTGAACGACTGTCTGAACCCATACTGGTGGTCGTTTAAGGTTTGGACTCGAGGAACGAAAGTAGTTGGTGGTTGATGGCTTTTTGATTTTCGACAGAAAGGAAGTGATAGCTATTGGTCGATAGTTTAAGGGATCGGTTTTGTCGCCCAGGAATAGGTTGGACATTTGCCAACTTCCACGATGAGGAAACTCTTCCAGATTACATGGAGATCGAAAAAAGTTTGGACAAATACTAGCTCGGGTAGCATTTTTAAGGACGATAGCTGGAATACCGTCAGGGCCAGTCGCCTTGTTTGAGTCAAGTTTATTGATAATTGATTCCAGGAGCTTGTAACGAAAGTGGATTGGTTTAATAGCGTATGGGTAGATTTGGGGGGCGGCACAGTTTTACCAGAATCATTGAGACATGAATTTGATGCAAAGTAATAGACAAAGAGGTCGGCTTTTTCAGTAGGATCAGCTAGTACAGCTCCCTCGCGAGATGTTATGGAAGGAGAGGAAGTTGTACTAAAGTTTTTACTAATGACCAAAATTTACGACCACCCAAAGGGCATGAGACTAATTCTTTGCATTTATGTTCTTCAAACATCTGTTTA
This sequence comes from Vesta saturnalis, assembly GCA_036346205.1. Classification (NCBI taxonomy): domain Eukaryota; kingdom Metazoa; phylum Arthropoda; class Insecta; order Coleoptera; family Lampyridae; genus Vesta; species Vesta saturnalis. Next base: position 166,418 of record JARFJB010000188.1, read on the forward strand.
GCCTTAGTGATTATGCTTTTTTTATTTTGCGGCAATATAGTTAGCGTGATTTTCGATAGATTTATTTGATTTCCATTTGGTAGAGTTTATGCTCTTGCGATAATGCATCAGTGCAAGCCCTATTAAACCAGGGTTGGGAACGTGCATGATCTACACGATTATGTTTTTTGGGAATGTATAACTCCATACCCATCAGAATAACTTCAGTTGTTGAAAGAGCAATTTTTGAAGGAGGACCATTTAAAGCAATACTCACGCCAGAGGAAGGTTGCAAAAAATCTTGTTCGCTCCAGTTGGCTGATTTAAAACCACATAGTTCTATCTGTTTTCGAGTAACAGTGGAATTGGGTACAGAGAAGTTATTTTGATTAGGGTGGTCTGTTGACCAAGTGGGGAAAGGACTTTTTATAGACAAGTGGGTTAGTTGTAAGGAATAGGTCCAGAGATGTGGAGTATGGTTAGGGTTGTCAGGATTCTGGTTGGTTCGGAAAATTTGTGTGAATCACAGGATACAGCAAATGCTTCTGCACTATGACCTGCGGGATTAGTAGTAGATGAAAAATGAAGCCAAATTTAATTGTGGGCATTAAAATCTCCCAAAATTGAAATATCGCAAGATGGAAACTGTGATAAGAGGTAGGCTATTTTCAGACTAAGGTAATCAATAAGATCTTGCAAGTTGTTATTATTGGGAGACCTGTACAAACAACAGTAGAATTTCACAAATTTGGGGCCCAGAATATTTGAACCAAATCGCGTCAAATTTGTTGTTTTCCAAAGTGGACATCCTCTTACAACCTACGTTGTCCTTGGTATACGCACATACTCTGCCTTAAGGCGAAAGTTAGAGTGAAGGTTGTATCTGAGAAATTGCAAGTCAGGCGAATCAGTGCTTCCAGGGGAGACTTGTGTTTCTGATAGAAACAGAATGTCCGGTTGCACTTGTTCAAGGTGAACAGCATTAAGATTCGACCTGATACCACGTATATTGCAGTAATGACTCCAGATGTTGGTACTTTCGACGACCGAGGTAGCTTGAGTCCTACCTTCGCGGGCATCTGAATGGGGCAAAATGTTATTCCTGGCAGATCTTGCTCTTGTTAGTCTTGAATTTGGCATTGACGAATTTTTGTCCCCTCAGAATCCTTGGGACGGATTGACGAATCGATTTGAGAGTGTGTGCGTCTCGGCTGGGGTACAGCGTCTGTTTTAGAATTCATCATTTTAAGGGTTTAGCCGTTAAAACGCCACGCTTAGCACGTGCGTGTTGGCGATTACATAAGGAATAAAGGAGAAAGTGACCGGCTGCAATTACCGAGCTCATAAAATTGAAGAACCAATATTAAGGAGCCCATGGTGAAGGTGGTGGTATTGCACCGGGCGGCATGGTGTATACATCGCTTCCACCTATGAAGTTGTAGAATATTAGAGCTGAATAGGTAGCATTAATTAGTTTACATTGCATCTTACCAGAAAAAAAATTTTTTTGTACGATTGCTGAATAGAGTAATTGTACTGAAAATAAAGCAGGATATGCATTAACCTAATCTAATTAAAAGGATCATGCATAAGTTGTATAGTACCCCAATCTGTTTATGGTTAGTTTCGTAGGTATTGACAGCATTAAGATTGAAATATATTATTTACTTTGGTTTATTATTTAGGTCCCTACTTGCACATTATTGTCATTTTAAACTAATCAAATCTGTTTATTGTTGTAGTGAAACTTAATTTTTGTATTTTTTAACTTCCTTTTTATTTAATTGAAGGGTAAGATAAATAACGATAATGACCCTGCTAGCCCTCCCGACTTTAATTACCTACTTTTTAATTAAATTAAAATTTATTAAAGGAAATTTAAACATTTCAAAGGAAAAAATATAATAAATTTGAAATACAATGTTATAACTAAACTTAGAATTTAATATTGTAAATTGTAAAATTGAACCATAGATATTATTTACGCGCCTTTTTATTTATTTAGAGAACCATTTCACCCATTACAAGAATTCTATCGTTTTGATTATTATTATTTTCGTTTATTATTAATATTCAAACCGAAAAAATCATTAAATTAGGTTATTCCCTATGCGAGTTTGAAGTTGCTTTCATTTATTTGAGAAAAGAAAAAGTATTTAATTTAGAATTCCGATTAGAAATTAGAGTTAGTTGTTTGTTTATTTTATCGATTCATATATGCTTTTCCTTGATATTTTAGATTACGGATTCCATTCAGTTATCTATTTTTATCATTTAATCTATTAAAATGATTCTTACGGCAATGCTTACGCCTGGGTTTGTTATAGAAAGGGGTTTATTAAATGCAAAGCTGTGCATTTTTATGAATCACATCCAGTCTATTTTTCCTACAGTTAGAGATGTGTATTAATGTCTGTTTTATACTCCCCGCGGGCGTGGGAAAATAAGTTATTTTATCGGTTCTCTATAATTAAGTTATTAAATACCTGTTTGAGTTCAAGACAAAATTGGTATTTGCCTTTTAATTTCTACAATTAAAAATACGATCGTTCAGAAACCCAAATGTTAATTTACGTTTTTTTACGTTAAAATTCTACTGGTTAGATTATTAATATCTTTATCCATTATTAACATTCAAACCGCTGGGTATAAAAGTCTGTCCAAAAACTTGCCCCTACTGTACAGTAACCTCATTGATTTAGAAATTGACATTTTAATCACTAACCAAATCCCAAACACGTCTTGTCGCTTTGACCCGAACTAAACCATCTATTTAATAAAAACCTCTCCAGTTTAAAGGAATATTTTCAAACTTAAAAAGCTAGTCTTGACTTTATCTTTGTTTTCTGTGCATCTCTTTGACAAATAATACAAACGTGACATATTTATGTTTTTTTAGTATTATTATTACACTACCTATCACAATCGGATTAAGCCGGCTTTTACTCCAAAAATGAGCAAAACTAATATAAACTATTATTCTCAATGGAAACGAAAAGTCACTCCTGAGCAACGCCAACAGCACAAAAATATCACTGGGATGGGATATTAAGAAACCATAGAACGTAAGTAAATTTGTGCACCAATTGAAATTTCCTCAACTTTCGATCCACTTTCCTGCACAATAATTTAACTAATAAAAGAAATGCAAAATCACCCAATTAAAATCACGTCATCTTTTAATCTTCCATCTAAAATGCATAATGGACATTTCCCAATCAAAAAACAGGCTTGATACCTAGAATCGAGATGCATATACCCTGTTTTTCAATATGAAATCCTATTACTCAAATGATTTTTTTTATTTCCCAAACAACAACTTAATCCATAAGTGAACTGGTAAGCTCGAAAGTACTGCAGAACTATTTATCCGCGACTGAACCTCTCGCTAACAAACACGATAACACAAATAAATTTGAACCCACAAATATGGTTTTTAACGCTCTTCATCCATAATGAAATTCTATTCCTTTTATCGAAACTACGATAACACGCTTTAAAATAAATATTCCCGCTACCTTAACATTAATTTAAGGTTCTGTACATGCTAATCAAATATACTAATATTAAAAAAAAACAAATCTACGACAAATTAAATCCACAG
>JARFJB010000188.1:175000-195521 GCA_036346205.1 Vesta saturnalis
GAACAACACTGACGTACTTCAAATTTTCTGTTTAAGCGTATTTTCATTTGTCCTGGAGCTGATTAGATTTTGGGATAAATGCAGCTGTGGGGAGGGGTGTTTATATTATGCAGCTTTTTGGTTTTTATCAATTATTTCTGAAACAGTTGTATATTTTATCTATGTGAAAATATCAACATATAGACCTTAAACGCATGAATTAGTTATGTTCTATGCAATCATTTGATACGACACGTAATTTAGCGGCAAAATAATTCCTAAGATGGAATTTTATCTATATCTGAATAACGATTTTAAAAGAATATGTAGACATATATTTTAAAAACAGTTTAATTTTATATAACTTTTAAAAATTAATTATGTAAGATTGAAAATGCTTAAACTGCATTTTAGATAATTTATAGAAGGGTAGCTTTGGAATTTTGTTAAGGTATCATTTAGATGGATAGTTATTTTGCTCGTTTTGTATGCAACTTTAACGCTAAACAAAACTATTTCTTATGGATTAAAATAACAATCATTAAAAAAATGTTTTGAAATTAAACTTTTATTCTGAGACAGATAGAAACATTAAAATAACAATAATACATTTTTTTCAAATTAGTCATCAAATATATCTTAAAACTGCAAATACATCTTACAGTCTAACATGTTTTTATTTATTACTTTCTGAATCCGACCATTTTTTTAAGTTTTCAAAATGTGATTTGCTGTTTTCATGAACAAATCGTTTATAAAAGGTTTTTCGGTGGTGGTAAGATTAAGACTCGTTTGTAAAGCTTTGTTTAAAAATAATTATAAGTTACGGTATGAGTATTTTATTTCGGTGTCGACTCCTAGGCGGTTTGTGGACAACGGTTGTTTACTCCAGGGGTTGTAACTGATTCGGGCGCTACCCAAAGATTAGATAATGTCCAAGCGGTCTTTGGGTCCAATCCGGAACGTGTGTGGTTCCCAAACGACTACTCCATATCTCCCAGTGGAGGATAATATTGAACGTCTTATCCTGCGGTAGAAGATGTACCTAAAACAAAATTAAGGCGGACGGACGGCGGATACCGAAGTTGACAAAGGTCACCGGTCCCCTTGACAAACAAAATCCTTCACCAGTGATTGATGAAAAATGAATTATGCTTAATACATACGAGCTCTTTTAATTTATTCAAATTTCAATGATTACGGTTTAAATAGGAGCGGTGATCAGTAGCAAAGCACTTTTTTTACTACTTGTATCAAAACAAATTAATTAATTTTCAGACTTTGTTACAGAGCGAGTATTTATTAAGTTTAATTATATTAATCAATTTACACTACACTTTACCTCATTCTCATTAACAAAATCAGCTTCGTGTACGTACTTAAAGTAGAAAAGATAAAAATTCGGCCGTGGTACTTGCCTACATGGCATACGAAATATTAAAAGAAGGGCAGCTGGAAACTCGAGGTTTCCCTCGATGAGGCAGCAGTGTAACAAGTTGTTTTAATCAATATTAAATCAATTAATGAATCAATACTTATTTCGTCATGCTAAAATTGTTATTTGCGAAATGACGGAACTATTGCTATATACTTTTGCCGGTTTCTACTAACAAAAAATACTTATTCCACAAAATGTTTTAATTAATAATTACCGTCACTTTTGTCTAATTTCAACTCAAAATTTATAGAAGTCGATTGCGCATATGTTAACGGCTGGAATGCGTTATTAAAAATAGGCTCTTTACGCAATAGAACGAGATTGCAATTTCTGTTGTAGTTGTTTACCTCGTTCATATGATAGAAGCTATTACAGGTTTAACTTTACTTATTTATATCGAAAATGGTATTTAACAATATAATTTTCCAAAAAATAAATTAATTTATAAGAATGGTGTTAATTATTAATTATTTCATCAATTTGAGACTTTCTTAATTATATTTTCAAATTCTATTTTGAATACTTTAGTTTACTTATCTCTAACTAATATTAATAAAAAAGGTTTCGAGTGTGATTTTCCATTTAACAGGTGCGTTTTAATACAAACTAAATTCTTATTTGTGAAGCTTTAATTTTAAATCTTTTTAATTTTCGTTTATCATCGAAATATCTAAACTTTAACATGATTTTTATTTGACACTCACTACGAGTCACGTTGCAGTTATTTATACTACTTAATTCAATTCTTACTATATGTAACGGTGAATACTTAACTAATTGACGGATTTAATTTCGGTTTTTGTTAGCAGAGTAAAAGAGAAAAAAACTAATCTTTACACGTTCACCATATGTTTTAAATTTTAAAGAACTGAAAAATAATCTACAGCAGAATATAAAAGCAATTGATGTTTAACCTTTTCTAAATTTAGTAGAATTCGAGTAAAATAGACCGAGGAGAATTTTTCGATCTGATGTATCCCTAAGATAATCATCACATTCCTTTTGATACCGAAAGGTCCATTTTCACCAAATTTTCAAATTGAAATAGAGTTATATTATTTGGTCACAAGCCATGGTCTTCAGGAACACCAAAACTTTGATTCTTAATTTGAAGTATTTTCATTAAAAGAAGTATGGTACTTGATGTAGATGGCTGCGACTGCGATGTATCCATATGTGCATCAGAGTTGCCATGTACGTTGACAAGGAGGACGTCGATGGTTCATCTTGATGTGCATTTCTCCAAAATTGTGTTATTTTCTCCTAATTTTTCTCAAAATTTTTTTCGCATCTTTTATTAATGAGGCTTTGATGTCGCGAGGGTTTCTTCTTTCGCTTATCTGAAGACGTCAAAGTAACGAATAATTTAAAGAAGTGTAGTATTAATCGAATAATTAATTTTTTTCAGTTTAAATAGTTAAGTATTTTTCTTAAATTGTGTTTTACTACCCCTTAGTTTATCTGTGAATACTATGAACTAATTTAAAAAAAAACCGAAAAAATATATAATAATTTTGTTCTTTGCCTTACCTTATTTACAAAGTATGTTACGCGTCGCATATCTTGTCGACTGCTATAATTGCTATTAGTTATACTTGTATTGAATTTTAATTTAATGTACTAAGTTTACTACAAAAGCACACAGACGAGACGAATAGGATGCACTGAATATTGGTTGAAATTTATATTATAGTTTATGAGAACTTAATGCTAACTGGGGTTTTATACATTTTAAAATTACGAGAATTTGGGGGAATAAACCAACACTAGGAATAAACTCGAAATTTCAAGTCGAGACAAAAACGTCGTGTACGCTGCTTGATCGAAGCATCGCACGTTGCGATAGGGATGAACGATACACATCGATGCATGCAAAAGCATGGATAACCGGTTAACGATGCATCGGTTCATATGTTGGACGGCATGGGCCTGCTATTAACCTCTACCTGACGTTACGTTTTAAACGTCCATCTGACATAGATTATTGTTTTTTGTTTTTACAATGTTGTTTATTTTCGTTGTGAACGTATTAAAAAAAGGAGTGCATAATTATCCTAAAACAATTATTATTAAAATTATTTCATTCCTTTAATTTCCACTTTGTAAGAAGGAAGGTCGTATGTTGATTCACCAGATATTTTTTGATAGAAAGGTCAAATGACAAACTATCACATAGGATTTTCTCTAGTATTTGAAAGCAATATAACATTTGGTTTAATTACGCATAAATGTGTGAATTTATTTTATTAGTTTGTGATGCGTTGCACTTCCAAAATGTTTAGTTGTGATCCATGCTATTCAAAAGTCATTTCTCTATACGGTTTATTATTGCTTTTATATAAGATGCACCTTACTTGCTTCAAACCAATTTCCCATTTTTTTTAATGTTGCAACAAATGAGGAGGTTACTAAAATTAATGCAGGGTTTTACAATATTCCTAATTTCCCTGGTGTCGGATATATTGGTTGGACTCAGGTTATAATTCAATTACCTGATGACTTAATTGTTTCGCAAAAGAAGGTGGTATTTTTCGAATGTTATGCAAACCATATACAATTTACTTCTTACATGGAGTTGGTAGATATCCCTGCTAACCATATTTACGTGCACCTTGACTAGGTATGTTAAATATTAGTAATGCAGTTACTTTTACACGGAATGTAAATCATCTGGTATTTAGAGACTCTGTTGTTAATTGTTGCCCAATTCGTCAATAATGTATTCGCAAGTAGCTTGAAGAACATTGAACGTAATCTAAAAAAGTTAAATTCTTTTACTGATTCGCCTCAATGCGTAATGTAACGAACACAATCATCATTCTCCAATCAAATAAGTATTAGACAAATTATTAATATATTTTGTGCAACTCAATCAAAATTCAAGATATTGAACTTATGATTAGTTAAACATTATTTAAATAAAGTTCTACGTAAACCCGACCAAAACACAGGTCATCCTACTCCGACATCCAGCTTATACCCAACACACATTGCTATCACAAAACGGCGTCACTATTTCCCTGCAAGAGGAAAAATTGCCACTTCCTGACGACATAACTTACTTAGGACTTACATTTATCAGAATCCTTCACTGTAACGCTGACCTAAATAAGACTCTGAACAAAGTACGGAACCGATCCAATCTTCTAGGCGCCCTTAGGGGTCACATAGGAGGTTGTCAACCTGAAACCCGACAGCTTACTTACAAGGCATTCCTACCCTAAAACCCACAGACCTAAAATCCATAGCCAAATGCGAACGTCGAGTCCTACAGAAATACTACACTACAAACAAGCTATACATACCGTAGGATACTAGGCGAAACCGAAGCTACCAACAACATCCTACGTACTCCATATACTCCCCTTGCTCACAACTTTCATTGGGATTGTCTAGTGCTCCGTATGGGAATCAAGGTGCTTCATAATTGGCCCAAAGGCTTGTAAGTAACCTTATGGGCCACGTTTACCTTTAATATACCTAACGACGGAATTACCCTAAAATTGAAGATTGGGCGTGTTCTTTTTCATACATCAAATTGCTTGCTATCTTAGTTCCCACACTGTCAAATAAACAGTAAATTTTTTATATGCATACATTAGCCTATAACTTTTACGTTACTAAATAATCATACACGTATGCTAAGAAAATATTTACATCCACATAAGAAACTAAATAAATAATACTGTAATCTGAAACTGTAGAGAAACACTCTTCGGCTAGACAATAAAGGCGAAAACCCTGGGCGGTACACGTTACAACTCACTCGTTGAACTGGCACTTGTCTCTTATGATAGCTATGCAAAATATTGTTAAAGGTAGTCACATAAACGTAAAATATATGATGAGTACACGACCTTCCAACCCACAAAATGGGAATTAAAAGGAATGAAATAGTTTTAATAACCACCTTGTAGGCTAATTATGCAACATCCTTTAAAAGTTCATTACGAAAATTGGCAGCATTGTAAAAACAAGACAATAATCTATTTCAAACAAACGTTTAAAACTTCATATCAGATAGAGGTTAATAGACATCTAGATGCTAATTTAACAAAGAGTTCCAAAGGCGCCCGCTTCTATTAAAATATCGGCAATACAGTTTAAGCATTTTCAATCATATTTATTTAATTTTTTCACTTATTTCGCTTTATATTGGTATTTTTATTTGAAACCAATCAAAATCAGCTCCTACTAATCCCCCCACCACAACTGAAATTCTCCCAAAATCTAATCAGCGATAAGTACACACGTGTTATCGTACTAGAGTTATCATCGGTATTAACACACATCCACACATCCACACACATACACACACGCACGCACGCACGCACGCACACACACACACACACACACTCACACACACTCACACACACTCACACTCACACACACACACACATACACACACACACACGCACACACACACACACAAACACATACACACACATACACATACACACACACGCACACACGCACACACGCACACACGCACACACGACACACACACACACACATACACACACACACTCAAACACACACTAAAAACACACACACACTTCAAACACACACTAAACACACACACACACACACACACACACACACACAACATATATATATATATATATATAATATATAATATATATAATACATATATATATATATATATATATAATATATATATATATATATATATATATATATATATATACATATATATATATATAATACATATATAATATATATATATAATAATATATATATATATATATATAATATATAATATATATATATACATATATATATACAATATACATCATACACATAATTTACATGCACATCACATGCACATGCATATGCACATGCATGTACATGCACATGCAATGCACATGCACATTACATGCATATGCACATTGATATGCAATGTACATGACATGTATACATATACATATAATATATAATACATATATATATATATATATACATATATATATATATAATATATATATATATACATATATATATATATATACATATAAATATAATAAATATAATATATATATAATATAATATACATATATATACATATAACAAATATAATATATATATATATATATATATATAATATATATATATATATATATATAATAACATAAATAACATACACATATACAATACACATACATATACATACAACACATACACATAACATACATACATATACAATAATACATAACATATACATAACATACACATACACATACACATACACAACATACACACACACACACACAAATACACAAACAGACACACGCACACACGCACACACGCAAACACGCACACACGCACACACACACTCACGGACACACGCACACACGCACGGACACACATGCGCACACGCACGTTCGTACACACATACGTACCCACGCACGCACGCACGCATGCACCCACACACGCACGGTACGCACGCTCGCACTCACATACGCACGGAGCGGTAGAAGCCGTCATGACCTCGGGCTGAATTTCTTCTTTTTTTAAAGCACGCGTTGACCTGGTACTGATGGAAGCATAGCAGGGTTTCTCATTATCGAGTTGGATTTCGGGAAGATTACGGGTACGGAATTCTTCAAGGCGACTCTCAAGGAGTGTCTTAAACTGGTTGTCGAATTAGGGATCTTCTGGGGATCGGAAAATGGATTGGAGGTGGAGACCAAAGAAGTTGGCCTTTCCTTGGTCGGAGGAGATTGGATTACCCTGTGGGTCGATTAGGTGGAACTTAGTCTAGCTGGGAGGTAGCTTTGGCCCAGGCGTCTTCGTCGTATTTTTTGCTTATCGCCTGATTAAGGCCTTAAGGTGATTGTATTCGATTTTGAGGGCCGGGTCCCTGGATCGCAGGAATTGACGATAGATTCGTCTCTTCTCTATCATCCAGTTCACGATGTGCCGTGTGATCGGTTTGCGCGAAACGTCGATAATTTTCAGAGGGACTGAGATACGACCGCTTCCGTAATTACCGAAGCTAGGTCTCTAATGGCTCTCTCAAGATCTTAGAAAGTTGGGTGTTGATAGGTTGTTGGAGAAGTGTTCGGAGAATACATTATTCCAGTTTGCTTTCGAAAAATATTTAATGACTGTATATTGAGGAGGTGCTGGGGAAGTTGGACAAAATGAAGTTTTGACCAATAGAACAGTAGATGATCTAAAGTGATCGTGGTGCCTGAAAATCACGCACGATCGAAATAGTGTGGTGTGTTATGAAACAATGGTGTGGTCTCTTATTGAGGCACCTAGATGTTCGAAATATGTTGGCTCTGTGTTAGCGACTCACAAAAGCGGCAACTGTAACAAAGCTGATGATATCCTGATACTTCTGGAGGCACCTAACGGGGTGTAGGAGTCGAACGCCCCTGGCATTGACGGTCCCTGCTAGGATATCCATTTTAAGGAGTAGGAAGGGTGTGCTTTCCCGCAGTTTTTACTCCACAGTTGGGGCAACGGATGGTTTTCAATGCGAACAAATTCAGAAGACATGGGAGAAATTTTTCAACAATCTTTTTATTGAAGCGGTCGCAAGTGATTTCAGAAAAGAAAGTACACAACGGTCTGGTTATGTTGTAACAGTTAGTAGTGTAATTTAACACAGTGTTTGTGTACTGCGAAACCCATATTTGGGATAGAACATTCAAACGTTCAGATGTAATGTTGATGTGTAGAGTTAGAAATTGTTGTGAGGTTTATCAAAAATTTAGATAGTGTGCAAACGAATTTGAGATAAAAAGAAATCCTTGTGTTAATAGTTAAGTATTGCGTACAAAAGGAGCGTAACAGTAAGAGTTTTGGATATTGTAAATTGAATTTGAGACTACATTAGATGATTTTCAATGCTGATGCAAGTATGTGAGAGTTAACGAGATTAAACCAATTAAGTTTATAAACAATTCATAATTTAAACACGATGAGAGTCAAAAATAAATTCGACGAACATTTGAGAAGACAATTAGTGAACAAATTTCCGAATTAATACAAGCGTTAAAGGACGCGAACGTGGATCATTTAATTGAACGCATGGAAAAGTTAGGGCCGACGGTGCACGTGTGTTTACTATCCTTATAATTAACTAAAGTAGTCCAATCCCCTTGATTAGGGTAGTTTCTCTAAAAGGTTTTACAAGTAAAACTAATTTTAGAGGTTGTTGAGTAGTGGACGATTATCCTATAGAGGGACTATTGCTAGTATCTTAAATTTTAATTAGGCCATTGTGCTTAGTTAAGAGATCAGAATAATACTTAGTTTTAGTTCCTCAAATTATTCATTTATTTGAACTATAGTAGTCCTTATTTAACAATTTTATTGTGAAATTTAAATAAAGCAACAGTCAGTTTAAGTGTTGCAGATTACCAGTGCTTTGTTACATTCTTTTTGTATGTGTAAAGTTACACAAACTATCGCAAAGATGCAGTACAGAAAGTCCTTTTGTTATTTTTTGCTATAGTTGTGTTATCTTGATACTTGAGTTTCGCCGTGCAAGACGATTGCACAATTTAATTGCTTTGTGTCGTTGGTTTAATTAGACAAACAATATTGACCTTAGTTGCAGTGATTATTTATCATAGCATTGGTCTTTCCTTATTTACTCTTCTGTGGCGTGCATAAAAAAAAGAAAAAGAAATACGATTTGAATAAAACCGATTCATACTTGCAAACGTTACATGTATGTATTATTGTAATGACAAAAACAACAACTAGTGTTTGGGAGAAAATATTATTTATAAAGTACACAGATCGTTAAACTTGGTTTAATTTTGAGATAAGAGCTAGTGATTTTGTTTAAAAACTAGTAGACTTGTTGCAGGCCAAATACTCATTAGAGCATCAGACGGCAAAGGGAATTTGTGCGCACGGCATAGTTCAGTGGTGTGGGCGGTCTTCTTGCTTAATGCTGCAAAAGGGTACTCGTCACAACTCCAAAAATGTCGAAATCGGGTAAAAATGTCAAAAGGGCGCTATCTGTTAGAAACATTTATGGCGGAAAAACGTCACGCACTGTATTATAATGGCCTGACAGGAAACTATAATGTTCACTCAAAATAAAACTACTCTCCTGCCTGAAAATTTTACTCCAAAAATATTCACGCAAACTGCACCCCAACTTCAATAAAATCTTCAGCTTCATATTCGAAATTGCGAAAATAAAACTAAACCTCATTAAATATTTAATGACGCTACGGTATCCTTATCAAGACTGCCTTAAGCTACATTTATTTCACGCCATTTTTAATATCATCTCCCTTCTATGTTAACTAACAAAACACATAACACATTTATTCAAACAAAAACCGCGGGAAAAACGATGTTCCCTTTCCGTACACGTTCGAGAGAAATTATATCATAAGAAAACGTTCCACTGCTTACTATCCCATGTCATATAATCAAGTAACCCAATATTCGCGACAAAAAAAATCTCGCCGAAAATCAACCCTAATTTAATGTACAGGGTTATTACAAATGATGTTCCTGATTTCGATTGCATATGTCACTGGACTATTATGTATTAAAACCATTTGGGTTGGTACCGCTGGAAAGAAAAACTCATAAAGTTTTGTTTACATTGATTTCGGTATGTATCAGTTGTTTCTTAAGTCCATTGTTGACAGTTTTGTGCAATGGCTGAATTTGAAAACAAGAAAGCATTTTGTGTGCTAGATTATCACGTTAACCAATCAGTTATTAGTGTTCAACGTCACTTTAAAACCAGATTTAATGAAGATCCTCCTAGCAATCACTCTATTCGCAAGTGGTACTTGAAGTTTAAGAGAAATGGCTGCATTTGTGAAAAGAAATCAACTGGAAGGCCGTCAGTGAGCAATGAAGTTGTGGAGTAGGTAAGGGAAAGTTTTACCCGCAGTCCACAGAAATCTACTGTTAAATGCAGCAGAAAGCTCGGTATACCACAACCAACAGTTCGGAAAATTTTACGTAAACGTATTAAATTCAAACCTTACAAACTTCAACTGCTTCAAGCATTAAAACAAAATGACAAAGTTAAAAGGCTCTCTTCTTGTGACAGCATGCAAGTCTTGATTGAGGATGAAAACTTTCTACAGCGTGTGGTCTTTAGTGATGAAGCAACGTTCCACTTATGTGGTAAAGTAAACAGACATAATGTAAGAATATGGGGCTCAGAGAACCCACACGCTTACATTGAGCACGTGCATGATTCTCCTAAAGTTAATGTGTTTTGTGCTATTGCTTACAATAAAGTGTACAGGCCTTTCTTCTTTATTGAACAAACAATAAATGGAATGGTTTTCTTGGACATGATAACGGAATGGCTTATACCACAATTAGAGCAAGATTCCCCAGATTTCATTCTGCAATTGGATGGCGAACCTCCACATTACCACTTGGGTGTTAGGGCTGAACTTAACAATCTGCTACCTGAGAGATGGATCGGGCGCGTTGGTCCAAATGATGACGCACTCTTGAACTGGCCTCCAAGATCTCCGGACATCACCCCCTGTGATTTTTTCTTGTGGTGATACATCAAGGATAAAGTGTATACACCACCATTACCACAGAGCATACTTGATGTCCAGCGACGGATTGCCAATGCCATCGAAACAATCAATCAAGAAACTCTCGACAACGTATGGCGAGAGCTTGATTACAGGCTTGACATGTGTCGTTCACAAGTCCCATATTGAACATTTGTAATTCTGAATACCTGTTATGAAACTTTTTGAGTTTTCCTTCAAATGTAACTATTTTTTATATTTGTAAAACGAATAAAACTCGATTTATGTATGCTTGACATCATGAACATCATTTGTAATAACCCTGTATATAAAATCCAAACTCTTTGTTTAGGACCAAAATCTTATCAACTGAACCGCGACAGTCCGTCGGCTATACATTAAATTTGCGATGGTCCATACAAAGTAATAATTTTATACTCAATTTAATTTTATAAACAACGCAAAACTTTATTTGGTTTCCAAAAAGAAACGATTCTAAATGCGGTTATTATTTGTAAAAATTTCTAATACTTCCCAAATACGTCAAAAAACGAAATAAAACGTTACGCTCGAAAAGCTTCCCAAAAATGTATGCGTTATGAACTTATACTACATTTCATTAGTACGGTACTAACGAAAAATTTATAATTTCTGAAAATACCTGATAAAATCACAGCAGCGTGACCTAATTATTATTTTCAAGTTGGTTTATATTTATTTCAGAATATTGACGATAATTGGAAATATTAGTTTACATTTATGTGAGGGTAAATTCGAAAGTATACAGACAACGTTTTTTACTACCTTGGTTTTACGGGTATACACGATATAATCAAAAATTTTCTTAGTAACCCATATGTTTCAAAATTTCCTTAAACTTCGGGGATTTTATTTTTAATATTAATAAGTTGAATTGAAGTGTATGTATTTGTTGGTTTGGATTGAGATAAGATTATTAAAATCATTATGATAAAGTTTAGCGTACTCGCTTAAAGTGAAAGTGTGTTATACGTCTTCAATGCATGAGAGTGAGACGGTATGAATAAGTTCATGGAATAGGATTACAATTCTACCTTCCACATTTGGGTAGGATTAACTTACGAACTCGCCCAGGACTACTTACTTCCGAATGGGGTGATGTCTGAAGATTATTTTCCAGGTTTAACTAAGTTATTTGTTAATTTTATAGTAAGTGTAAGGTTTTTGAAAGTAAATTTTAACTACTTTACGTCTTATATCGAACCAGTCCGTTTCCATTGTAGCTTGGCAACTCGCTTTCCTTGGTAAGCCTTTACGCCGCGGTTTGTTCATCTAATGAGTTTTATTTGACATCTGTAATGTCGGTTGCTTATACTAAAGTCATTCCGAGAAGTAGTCTATTAACGTTCCATTTCTCCAACAAAACGGTTGTTAATGTGTCCATTAATAAATGATTTTAATGCAGATTTTAAACATTTCTATAAAGGAAATGCTGCGAAGTTTTTAAAATTCAACTTTCCACTTTTTTCAAAATATCTCAAGAACCATAACAGCTACTATGAAATTATAACCACTGGTAAATTACTAGCATAATTGTGTAAAACTTTCACCATTAACCGCCTTTTTATCTGTTATAGTTTTTGGGAACCCAATACGGTCCTTTCCGATTTCGGACACACTGTATACTGTATCGGTTCTGTAAAACAGATAATCTCAGGTAATTTATGGTAATTATACTTTTTCTATACATGCAGTGATAAACATTATGTATTTAGTATAAATTTCACAATGTTGTGATATATTCCATCATTCAAAAGTAAGTGATTGTCCCTGAAATAAGAACTGTTTTGTATGGTTTTACGAAGTTACTAAAATATTTTATAACCGATAACAGAAATGGAAGAATCATTTCAAAGTAATAAAATATCAAATCCAAGAGAAAAGGCAAACTATTTCTCCCAAGCTACATTTTTGTAAGTACCTACCCAGCTTACCTTAAACTAAATAGTACCTTTGTCATTCAAGAAGCTCATAACAGCTGTTTAGATAAAGTGTCGCTTAGAGCTAATCTTGAATACCGTTAAAAACCTTTTGGTCAATTGTATTTTTGTGTAATTAAACGAGTTGTAACGCTTCACATACAATCAGTTCATGCGAATCGTAGCTTGTATTCATATACTTCTCGAATACTAACAGTGCAAGTGTATGGAACTGGGTGAGGCATCTAAGCTCCGTCGGTTTGTATACGAAAAAATGGTAAAATATTTTTGAAATCTTTTTTTTATTATCGTGTAGGTTCATTAGGCGCACGTTTTAAAATTATTTTCGAATATGCAGGGTGGCCCATAAAAATTTTACGCATCAAAGTTATGAAAATTTAAATGGAACACCCTATATATGATGGCATATTTCGATTCTGTGGAATAAATAAAGGTCACTTACTGTTACAGTCCCTATACCTAACTCCACCTGTTGCCGAGATATTTCATTAATTGTGAGAATGTAGATCGAAATACAAAAGAACTTTCTGTTTTACGTACTCCAGGTTTTTTTTCAAATGTTTTTCATTGTTTACTGAAAGCATCAAACTTTAAAATCCACCGAAGTTATTATCACAAATTTATACTGGGTGTATAAAAACTTTTTTGACCAACATTAAAGCCAATTAACTTCCTTATTTTAAATGGAACACCCCGTATTTATCACCATATTTTTATTCTAATTTTAATTCCCTACAAAACTGTATTAGGGTTCTCTATACCTATCTCTTACAGATTTTTTGTAATTTAGGATTTTCTAATTTAATCATTAATGTTATGTCATTTTTTACTCGATTCTTTACGAGCAGGTGTTGATGAAAAGCTTTTATTGCTCGAGATAATCCATCCGTTTGACTAGGCTTTCCTTAAGAATGACTGAAAGACGTTAATAACTGGGTAAATAACAAAAACATTGTTTTATTGAACAAACACAGCTTAACAATGACTGAAAGACGTTAATAACTGGGTAAATAGCAAAAACATTGTTTCATTGAACAAACACAGCTTAACAATGACTGAAAGACGTTAATAACTGGGTAAATAACAAAAACTTTGTTTTATTGAACAAACAGTTTAACAATGACTGAAAGACGTTAATAACTGGGTAAATAACAAAAACATTGTTTTATTGAACAAACACAGCCTTGATAAGTGAGCAACTTCGACGTTTCAACAAATGTTCAAAATGATTTCCGTTCCTTTCAATACATAAACGAACTCTCTCTAGGAAAGAGTCCTTCATTTTTCTGAACATGCTTGGAGTTATGGAATTAAAAGCTGTTCTGATTCGCTCCTTCATGTTTTCGGGCGTGGTTGGTGGGGTATGGTAGCCAATATTTTTTTATGTATCCCCACAAGAAAAGATCAGGACTAGTTAAATCAGGGGATCTTGCCGGCCAATTTTGTGGGCCGCCGCGCCCTGTCCACCTGTTGGGAAATTTCCTGTCCAATTCGTCCCTAACATTAGCATGAAAATGCGCCGGCGCTCCGTCCAACTGTAGCCACATTTCCTGCCGGATATCAAGCGGTATGTGTTCCAAAAGATATTCCATAACGGCAAAATTATTCTCTTCGTTACCCGTAACCGGCCTTTGCTTTTGTCGTCTCTTGTATGATACACTTCCAGTGCTTCGAGAAACTTGCAATAATTTTTCTAATGAACGCCTGTCGGGATGACGCCTATCAGGATACATTTGTGCGTAAACCCTAGATGCTAGCAAGCAATTATCATTGCATTTCCCAATTACTAAGATCATGTCGCACTTTTCAATTCGAGAATAGCAAGCCATTTTAAATAGTAGGTACCCACCTAATTAAACTTATTCTCAAAGTTGATTAGCTAAAAAATGATTTAACTTTAACACGTACTATGACTTTTCAATAAATTCGTTTATTTTATGTGACAGTAAGACAGTCAAAGCCTGCTTTTCAAGAACAAATTGCATGTAATTATTATTAGAATAGAAAATCCTAAATTATAAGAAATCCAGAAATACAGTTTTGTAGGGAATTAAAATTAGAATAAAAATATGTTGATAAATACGGGGTGTTCCATTTAAAATAAGGAAGTTAATTGGCTTTAATGTTGGTCAAAATAGTAACTGAGTTTTTATACACCCAGTATAAATTTTTGATAATAACTTCGGTGGATTTTAAAGTTCGATGCTTTCAGTAAACAATGAAAAACATTTGAAAAAAATTCCTCGAGTACGTAAATCAGAAAGTTCTTTTGAATTTCGATCTACATTCTCACAAATAATGAAATATCTCGACAACAGGTGGAGCTAGATATAGTGACTATAACAGTAAGTGACCTTTATTTAGTCCACAGAATCGAAATATGCCATCATATATAGGATGTTCCATTTAAATTTTCATAACTTTGATGCGTAAAATTTTTATGGACCACCCTGCTTATTCGAAAATAATTTTAAAACGTGCTCATAATGAACCTACACGATAATAAAAAAAAGATTTCAAACATATTTTACCATTTTTCGTATACAAACCGACGAAGCTCATATGCCTCACCCTGTATACAGAGGTGTAGGTATAAAAGAAACAGAAGTTTCGAATACAATGAACGAAAGTTTTGCCATATACCTACACTAGGTAATAATAATTCCAGTGGGAAAATAAAAATAATTTCCAACATTTTCTCTTTTCCACATTTAGTATAAGATTTTTCACTTCACTGCTCAATGACACATAGCTTTTCAGTTATGGCCGGGCGCCTTTCTTCATTGTATACCCGGTACACTAGGTAATTATAAATCCAGTAAAAAATCTTGAATTAAAACTATCTACTTAAAACTGGAGTATCTAATTGACATAGCAAGTTTTCCTTTTTCTCATTTGAGAATACTGTAAAATTGTATAAATTAATACTATTTATTAAATCAAAATGATATTGCACAATTACTGGTAATTTAACACATTTAAACCTAACGCAAAATAAAAATAAAGCGGTGCTATTTTAAGCAAAAACAATGCTCATAGTTGCATGTCCAATTATCTATTCATTGAATAAATTGCAAATAACACTAATTAAATCTACACAACTAAATTAGACAAAATAATACATAACTAGTGCGATAAACTTTATATAATGGAAGTAATTCGCCTAGAAGTAAATTTTCCTTTTTGCTATAAACTGAATACATTTCGAGATACTCTGAAAAATCAATGTAAAGCATATCTTCACCTTTTGGTCAAGAGTAGGCATCGTTCAACATATTTACAGCAAGTACTTTATAGATTGTCTGCAAATGCCCTTTGTAGGGAAATACACAATGGTATGGTATACACAAAATATACCATCGAAACCCTCCGTTGGGTAACTTCAAAAAAAGAGTACTCTACTATTAATAGTTTTATACACATTTAAAACAATATTTTAGGGCTAAAGTAATTTTTTATGATTCATTCACTACCTCTTCAAAAAATGCTTTAAAGGGAACTAAGTTGCTTTTTAAAAAGGTCAAGACATTCCCAAAGGTGCTTCAGTGTTTATGTAAAATAGAAACAATATAATTCTTATTGCCACATCAATTTCCTGAATTTCCTGTTTCATGTCATATTATGGGACAGTTTGTGGCGATCTGGTTGAATGATCCGCCATTCAAGACTTGTTGAATGCATGTAAGACCCAAAATTCCTTCACTGTGGTAGTCACTAATGAAACACGCTTCTTCACGGATAGGATCCCATTTGGGTATAAATATTTTCCAAGTGGAATTCACTTCTAACAGAGCAACGTTGACATCTACTGAACATTTTCATCAAGCATAAGCGTGGGTAAGTACATTTATCATATGTATTCCTTGTAATTGTTTCTCTAATAAGGGTAAATGCAGTCCAACTAAAATAATGGGTTGTGACATAATACACTCTACTAATGGCATCGTATACAACTGTGACGTTGATCCCAATGCTACAACATAATTACTTTTAAATAAATCTATATTTACAGATTACAATATACGTTCTAAATTAGCGATTGGAACTAAATCTACTAGTAATCTTCTTAATTGACACATATTTACGACTGTTTTTCTTGTTTCATAACGAATGTGTAGTTCCGATAAAACAAAATCAAATAAAAATGGGTCTGTACAAGAGATATTATTTAAACCTTCTCTAACAAAACGGGAAAAATTTCACTAACTTCACTAAAAATTCCATTTATTTCATAATCATTTGAAAACATCTTTTTTACATCACTTCGAGTGGCCAACTGAAAATAACACATGCGTGTTAGCTTGTATGTTTTTAAAATAATCTATATTTTATATCATAGTTTTAAATCCATTTTACTATCTTTTACATTAATAATCAAAATTAACCACACAATTATCACAAACATTTTTGATTCTAAATTTATTCAACTAAATTATCTCTATTGTGCAGGGTGGCCAACTAAGAATGCGAGGTACTGTATCTGGGAAACTATGCATCGTAGAAGCTTGCGGAAAAAAAAGTTATTACTAAAACGGCCAATACAAAAACTTGGAAAATATCTTCAAGTTTCTGAAATGGCCGCTAGGGGGCGTAACTGCAATCTTGAATATTGAAAAAAGTGACGTTTCTGTAAATTCTGCAATATTAACCTAATAAAAAATAACTGATCTTTAAAGTCGGGGATAATCTGAACTTTTTTTGTTTGCCACTTTTAAATTAAAGTGGTGGAGGGTACTCAAAGGTTTCTTCAAATAACCTCCTGTACCTTTGAAACGACTAAGCCGATTTTAACAGACTTGGGCGCGTTGAAATTCCTGGGGATAAAAAAGTTATAATATTTGAAGTTTTGTTAGTTTCACATGTCGTCGCTAGAGGGCTTTGTTCGACATTCCGACAGAAACGGTCAATTTTCGCAAAAAAATTAAATGCATTGGTACGACTTTTTTTCATGAACAAGTAGCTAAATGATGCCTAAACAAGCTTGCAAAAACCACATGTCCATATCTTGTTCTTAACCTAAAATATCGGCCAAAGAAAACTTTATACGAGAATCCCTTACATTTTAATTTTTTTAACTATATTTTTCTGGAATTGTTTCTATTATGTAAGTTGTGGCCCTAAAAAGGACCAATTTAAAGGAGCAAGGTTTTTAATGCCCCGTAAATGCTCGAAATGCTGACCTTCGCGCTCTACGCATTACTGAAGCCTCTCATGACTAGACAAAACTGCAGCTTCAATTTCGGCTCTCGGTATGTTACGCATTGCGTTACGAATCCGGTTTTTCATATCTTCTCTAGCAGTAGGTTGAGTCCGAAACACGATGTCTTTTAAGTGCCCCCATAAATAAAAATCGAAGCAAGTTAAGTCTGGCGATCGCGGAGGCCATGGAAGCAGACTTTCTCTTCCAATCCACCGCTGTTCAATTACTGCATTAATATGTTCTCGCACATTAATAGCAAAATGTGCTGGGCAACCATTCAACCGCAAAAACAATTTTTGCCTTGTTTCCTGAGGCACATCTTCCAACAACAACGGTAATTGATTGGCCAAAAAGTCAAGAAATACATTGCCATTTAGGGGTTGCTCGAAAAAATATGGCCTAATAATTATTTCACTCTCCCATCACTACTGAAGGTGACTTCATCGGTCCAAAGAATTTGAAATAAAAATTCTCTATTTACGCGTATCATGCCTAACATCCAATGGCAATAGTCTAACCTTCGATCAAAATCTTCCTCTTTCAAGGCCTGATGCAAAACGATATGATATGGGTGCATTCTTAAAGTACTTAAAAACAGTTTAAACATATACCTACATGTTTTGATGGCCATTAGAACTTACCTATGATCCTTCAAAATATTTTGAACCGTTGGCCGTGATATGCCCAGCTCAGTGGATAATGCGCTTGTGCTGACATGAGGATTTCCTTCAATATAGCCCAGTACATGGTTAATATTTTCTTGTGTTCTTCCAATTCTTTGCTATTAAAACGTAGGTCAAAAACTACCATTGGCTCGTAAGCTCGCCATTAATCGGGGAAAAACTCTTACATCGCAAGGACGCCGATTTGGATATCGAACCGCGTAAACTCTTCTAGCTACTGCGGCATTCTGAAGACATTCAAAATAAACCGCAAGCATATCAACAGCTTCATTATTCGTAAAACGCATTTTGAAAGCACAAAAATTGCTCAAAGTAACGCGAAAGTATTGACAAGTGTTCACAATTTGAGGTTTATGTATGTTTTGTTTAGGTATCTGTTTCCATTGCCTGCTTCTATTAATTGTATTTTTCGTATATATCCATAGTGAATATGCATTTAAACAAACAAAAAATAGGCCTTTCGTATAACTTTCAGCATTGCTTGCTTGCCCGTAGTAATTTCTGAAATGGTGATTTTATTCTGGTGTATAAATTTACAAACATTTAAAATCGTAATTTCTAGTAATTTCAAAAAAGGTGATTTTATTCTGGTGAATAAATTTACAAACATTTAAAATCGCAATTTCTAGGTAACCTATTCAGAGCCGAAATTGAAGCTGCAGTTTTGTCTACCCATAAGAGGCCTCAGCAATGCACAGAGTGATGGTCAGCATTTCGAGCATTTACGGGGCATTAAAAACCTTTCTCTTTTAAATCGGTCCTTTTTAGGGCCATAACTTACATAATAGAAACAATTTCAGAAAAATATAGTTAAAAAAAAATAAAAATTTAAGGGATTTTCGTATACAGTTTTCTTTGACCGATATTTTAGATTAGGAACAACATATCGAGATGAGATTTTCGCGAGCTTGTTTAGGCATCACTTAGCTACTTGTTCATGAAAAAAATTCATACCAATGCATTTCATTTTTTTTGCGAAAATTAACCGTTTCTGTCGGAATGTTGAACAAAGCCCTCTAGGGACTACATGTGAAACTAACAAAACTTCAATTATTTTAAGATTTGTAGCCTAAGAAAAGCTCTTTTCAACGCGCCCAAGTTTTTTAAAATCGGATTAGCCGTTTCGAAGATACGGGGGGTGATTTAAGGAAACCGTTGAATACCCCCCACCACTTTATTTTTACAGAAACGTCAAAAAGTGCCAAACAAAAAAAGTTCAGATTATACTCGACTTCAAAGATCAGCTATTTTTTTATTAGGTTAATGTAGCAGAATTCACAGAAGCATCACTTCTTTAGATTCAAGATTACGCCCCCTAGCGGCCATTTCAGAAACATGAAAAATAGTTTCCAGGTTTTGTATTGGCCGTTTTAGTAATAACTTTTTTTTCCGCAAGCCTCTACGATGTATAGTTTCCCAGATACAGTACCTCGCATTCTTAGTTGAACACCCCGTACTATAATCAATTACAAACTTTGTATTCTCAATTTGGTAAACAATTATTATATTTAACTTATCTATCCCTTTTCAAAAAAATTCGTTTTCACCATTTATTCTTTGCATTCAAGGTAGAAAATAATAAAACTTAATCACAGAGATAGAATGGTTGTTTGATTTTCCAATTCTCCTAGCGCGGAGGTCTATCTCGGGGATCAAGGTTCATTACTCGTCTCCTCAATTTCAATAACCAAAATTCACTTAAATCGCAACATATTCATAAATATAATTCA
>JARFJB010000189.1:0-184482 GCA_036346205.1 Vesta saturnalis
TGTCGGTGTCTGTATACTTATGCCATCGTTGACGGCCCGTGCTCTTGTGTATTGTATTTTTTTGTTGTTGAGGGTTGTCGCTATTCTGTTCCATTTTTCCTTTCCTCGTAGGACGATTGAGGGTGGTTTCTCTTCGTTATTTTCGTCGTTTTCTTTATTTTCTGTTGTATTTTCAGTTTCGGGTTCTTCGGTTTCTTGTATTTCAAGTATTTGATATTTATTACTGGTGGCTATGGTAGGTGGAGTGATTTGTAGCTGTTTGTACGTTCTTTTGTTTTTTCTGGGTTTTTCTTGATCTTCAACGATCATTTATTCTTCGTGAGCGTTTTGTGTCTGTACGGTTTGATTGTGGCTACTTTGAGTGGGTTTTACTTGTGTTTGTTGGTATTTGGATCATTCTTCTTTCGTTGTTTTTATGTTTATTAGGTGCTGTATTTGTTCTAGCACTTTATTAAGCTCCTGTAGGTTCAGATTTTCCATTGTTATGGATGGGTCTGTAATTTGCACTTTAACTTCGTCCATTGTATTTGTTTTTTCAACATTTATGTTTGTAATTGTTTTTTCAATTAATTTACTTAACATTAAGCACTATTACCACTATTTATATTAATAATTAATAGCTAACTTACTCAGCGATTTTTAGTTTACACTTACACTTATTTTACGTTATTTGTTCATTTAAACTATTTATTATGTACACTGTTTTTGTATGTAACTAATTTTTAGCCTTTTTTGTTGCGCTAGTCGCGCCCCCGCGGTTCCGCGAGTTTTCGGCAGTTGCGAGTGATTTCGCGAACTCGAGGGTGGAGTTGCGAGGTCGCTCCGCCCACCGCGGGAAAAGTCGCGGTTGCGACGCTACCGTCGGCTTTCTCCCGCTCCTCCCACTGTTGTAACCGCGCACTCAGTAATTTGCACTTACACTTATGCACTTCGATTTATTTTTAACTCCGAATCGTTCGGTTATGTTTGTATTCATGACTGTATTATACATACATGTATTATCTATGTATTATATACATTATATATCTATACCATTATTATACTATTATACTATCATACTATTATACGGCGCACATACCACATTATTATCTATGCTTGTTCGCTTTGATTGTGAGGATTTAATACTGGAGTTAATAAGAATTTTGTAGGCGTAACCACTGTCACCTAGTAAATACCAATTTCCATATCTACCTCCACACAGTGGAGAATCGTTAAAGATTGTGCTGTCGTGAACCGATCCTGGCCATCGACCTATAATATTTCTTATTCGTAAAGAAGCATCACAAACAACTTGAACGTTAATGGAGAAAAACCCCTTTCGATTTCTGTATTGGGACCTCCTGGTGATTGAATAGGGGCGTGCGTATAATCGATAGCGCCAATGACATTTGGAAAGTTTCATATTTCATGAAATTTTGATTTTATTTGTCGCAACTCATTTCCAGTGTGCATTGGAATATACTATGGTTTTAATAATGCAATTTGCCGGGTTGTGCTTCTGATAATTCTACTGAATCTTGATTTATGCACAGAAATATGGTCACCAACAAGCTGCTGAAAACTCCCAGTTGCGAAGAATCGGTAGTGTTATTAAAAGCTGTCACTAGGTACTAATAGCACCATTTCGTTAGGTGGTTGGTTCCAAGGCGTTACCAACAAGATGAAGCAGTTCCATAAATGTGACTTTATCTAGTCGATATCTGGACTTAAATTCAGTATCATCATACAGAGAGAAAGCATCTCTACAAATCAAGAAGCGGCGTGGACGCCGAACCCTTAATTCTTCATCAGAAGAGCTGTCTTCAGAAAGTGAATTTAAACTTGACATTGACATCTGCAATTTTTATATTAATAAGAAACAACTCATCCTTCTAATGCAATACAGATTACCTTTAGTTAATTTTCTATTTCAATTTAAGTATTTATCTTAGTTAATCACTATATTAATTTTTATTATAATTAACTACATACTTAACTCAACAATTTGCTTTATAAAACAAATTTGCACTTAACAACGTATTTAACCCTTAACTAGTGACATGGAGTCTAAGAGACTCCGCCCAATCAATTTGTGCACGTGACTTCCACCACTACTTTTCTATAGAATTGCCACGGTCAGTACATTCCTATATTTTAGTCTGCTTGATCTAGGTCCGGCTACTATTTCGTTCCGAGTTACGAGCATCCGGGAGTCTTATGAGACTCCATGTCACTGTGTGTGTTATAAAAGTGCAAACAGTTCATCATGGCGAGTTCGCGACAAACGGTGAATGTTTTCGATCCGAATTTTGAGGAACAATGTGATAAGTGGTTTGATGAAAAAGACAGTGATATGAGTGACTTTGGTGACATTGAGGATGAATTTATGCCCAGCGATCACGATAGTGTAAGTGAGCAGGAAGTAGAATCTGAGGAAGAACTCTTGCAAGATGGGAATGATGAAACGAAGGAAGAAAAGGTTACTTTTATGGAAAAATAGAAGGAAATGGAGCCAATCAAGAATGTTCGAACGCCGCTACATAATATCGTGCGTATTCCTGTAGCACATCCCAACATCGAAAATAAGAACGACCCTTTGTGCTACTTTGAGAAAATGTTTTCTCCTGATATGTGTAAACTCATAATTACCTGGACAAATAAAAAGCTTGTAGGTATGAGAAGGAAATATAACAGACCTAACAAACCAGAATTAGCCGACATTGACAATACAGAGTTGAAAGCTTTTTTGGGATTATTGTTATATACATCTATATTTAAATCAAATGACGAAGATGTTAGAAGCCTTTTCGCTACCGACGGGAAAGGAAGGGATGTATTTAGGGCAGTTATGTCATTGAGTCGTTTTCTGACAATACTTGCGGCTCTGAGATTTGATGATCCTGATACACGGGACGAAAGGAAAGTGGTTCATGCTGGTGCAGCAATAAATGAATTGTTTGAAATGTTTATCCGGAATGCTCAAAGTTCATATTCTTTGGGATTGGCTGCATGCGTAGATGAGATGCTTGTTGGATTTCGTGGAAGGTGTGCATTCAAAATGTACATTCCAAACAAACCGTGCAAATATGGACTTAAAGTAATGTGCTTAACGGACGCTCGTACAAGTTACTTGTTCAACGCATACCTTTATGTCGGCAGAAATTCAGATGGTGTGGGTTTAGATAACGAGAAGAAAAAGCTAAGCAAGCCCTCTCAAGCTGTTTTGCGACTTGCGAAACCTCTTTATGGATCTAACAGAAACATCACCGCTGATAATTGGTTTTCGTCGGTGGAATTGGCTGAATACTTATTAGCGAAGAAGGTAACATATGTCGGTACTTTGAAAAAGAACAAGAGGGATATATCCCCCGAATTTCTTCCTCGAAGGGAAAGGCCAGTTAATGAATCGATATATGGATTTACGAAAGATTTGACTCTTCTATCTCATGTACCTACCAAAAAGAAGTAAGGTTGTTGTACTTATTTCAACCATGCATCATAGTAAATCTGTAGATCCAGACAGTGGGAAACCAGAAATAATTTCGTGGTATAATCTCACTAAAGGAGGGGTAGATTCAATAGATGAGAAGTGTGCAAAGTATACCTGCGGTCGTAGAACGAGAAGATGGCCTTTGGCTCTTTTCTACAAAGTTCTGGATATATGTAGCGCAAACTCGTTTATCTTGTACACTTCATACCTTGGCAATGACAAAACGAGATTTTTATTTGTTGAAAAAGGAGCCGATGACTTGGTAAAACCTCACATGATTAGACGCCTAAATGTGGAAAATCTAAAAAAACGTACGGAGTCTTATCCATCGTATTCAGAATATTCCAGAGAGAAGTCAAGAGGTCGAAGATAGGCATGCAACAAGAAAATATTGTTACATTTGTCCAGCAAGATTAAAAAGAAAGGCTGCTTACATGTGTTTCTCTTGCAAAAACCCAATTTGTTTACAGTGTTCCAAGAAATGCTGCGTAACATGTTGCAACGATGATAAATAAATTTTAAGAAACAGTCATTTTTATCTATTGCACGTTTTTCACTGACGGATCGTACCAAGTTTATGTTGATTTTTCTTACTTACTTTATATGTTGTTAATATGATTTGGCATAAAAAAAATAGAAATTAATTTTTTGCTTTTGTTAATTTTGTTATTTTTAAATACTATGCTTTTTTAGCAGTTCGGCGCTTTAACTTTTTTTTACTTAAACAAAATATATTTTGTTCATAACAAGATAAATAAATGTTCAATAAAAACGGTGTAGTTTCTTTGTTTAATTTTAAAATAAAATATATTTTTTTGTGAAGTAGTAAAAAACGTAGTTTTCATCTAGAGTCTGCAAGACTCCATGTCACCGTAAATGGTAGAAATATAGATGTCACCAGTTAAGGGTTAACAACATTATCATGAATTTTATCATGCTTATCATGATCACGTTGTTAAACAGCGTGTATAAAACAGTTGACAGTGCAAATCCGTAGTTAACTATATTGTTACAGTTAACAAGCGTTTATAAAACTGGCTCATAATGTTTCAAAGACTAACGGCACAATCGGATTAATCTATAAAGAAGTAAAAGAAATCTTGAAGAAAAGCGTCACATCTTCAAATAGCACCCTATTTTGATTACAAGAATTTAAAAAGACAAAATATAATTTGTGAAGAATAGTAAGTTCTTTAAGAATGAATTGAATATTTATAATATTTAAATCTATG
Organism: Vesta saturnalis; assembly: GCA_036346205.1. Taxonomy (NCBI): domain Eukaryota; kingdom Metazoa; phylum Arthropoda; class Insecta; order Coleoptera; family Lampyridae; genus Vesta; species Vesta saturnalis. The sequence goes on from JARFJB010000189.1 coordinate 4,702, forward strand.
AGTAATAGTGACACATTTCAAAAACTGACACTTGTATTAAAAATAATATTTACATTATATCGAAAATACAGTCACATTTAGAAATGATAACCTTAAATAAAAATATACTACTTTATAATGTCCTACCTTTACGCACAAAACAGACACAACGCAAAATATGCCGCTTCAAAAGAAAAAATTATATTATTTCCACAAGAATCAATTCGCAACTAAAGATGTGACGTTCTTCTACCAACTAGGTATTACATTTTGACTTAAATTCATAGTGACTCTAGCGCCATCTTACAGTAAATTACCGTAGATTTATTTGTGCCGTTTTTTTCTAAAAAAACTACTACAGTTTTGGAACAGTTTTATGCATATAACTCGAAAACGTGATTTTTTGAGTTGTGTCGTCACTCTTCCAAGAAGGTGAATTATGTCTATTCTGAACTTTAACGAAATAAATTTCAAAATATCAAAACATATTCACTTATAAATGTCTCTAACCCGATGGTTTAATACTCGGTTTAATATTTTTCTTCGAGGCAAAGATGGCACGTCTTGCAGGTGCTTTGGGAAAGAAAATGCATCTAACTCTAATGTTTTAACAACAGAACTTCCTCGTTTATCAACATAATCAATAGGAAGGAAATGTGCCCCACATAATCTACTAGTTCTAGAAGGTATTCAGCTCTCCCTTCTAATTACTTTTATCCAAGGAGCAAGAATGTCTGGCCTTTTAAATGGGAAACTACAACAATCTAAAATAAAAGTACAGTATTAATAAATGAAACTTCTTTAAAAACCAATTATTCAATATTGCATTGCGAAGACATAAAGTATGTGAATCTTTTAGAAATTTCATACTCACGTATGTTTATCATGTAAATTATTCCAGACATAAGCAACACAACCAATCACCATATTAAGATATTATTAACTGTCGGTTCGTCAGTTCAAAAGAAACCAAAAAATGTTCGGTTATGAACACCAAGCAATCCTGCCTTTGATGTTACAAGTTATCCAATTTTCAAATGAATATATCAACCCGGTATCACACAAACGAACTCAAATGTATATTTTAAAAACATGCCTGAATAAAATTTTCCAGAGTCTGGAAACCTTCAAGAAATTAATTGTAAATAAATTATTAGAACAATATCCCGTTTACGGTAATGAGTAAGAGCGAGATGAAGATCTTATACGCTACAATGACACTACTACAAACAGTGGCGACAAGCTCCACCCATCCGCCATTAAGAGGCAAAATTTTTAGCAGGTTTGTATTATTAGCGATTATTTATGAGGCATTTTATTGAAATATGATATTTTAATTTGGTGTTTTATGAGAAAGTTGAGTAGCTGCGATAAAAAAAATGTCTGTTATACCTAAAAAATGTGTGTTTAGGACAGTTTGAAAAAATAATTATCATTGTACTAAGTATACAATGATGTTTTTTTTAATGTAAGTTTAATATACGGTCGCAAATAGACTTTACAATTATGTTACAGCATTTTTAGCAGTACTTATACCGGGTGGTCGTAAAGTAAGGAATAAATTCAATATCTCGTAAAGCACAATTTTTTTCAAAAATTTCTCGGACCCGTCGATTTTAATAAAAAAAATTTTATACAGGGTGTCTCAAAAAAGATTTGCTAAAAAATTTTTTTTTTTAAATTGCAACCCAATTTTTTTATTACATTTTTGGATTGCCCTTACTATTCTAAACATTTGTCATGTAGCATGTGCTATACCTAAGTCCAAGCGTTTTGGAGTTATTCGCATTCAAAATTTAAAAATTGAAAAAAGATCATAAAGAAAACGAAAAATAAAATAATTTTTATAACGTTTTATTATATCGAAAACAAAGATTCGTAAACTTAAAAATAATTTTATTTCAGCAAATGTTCGAAATGTCCTCCGTTAGTCAACTGACAATAGCCTAATCGATCTACAAATTCCTGCTGCACATTTCGAACCATTTCGGGCGTTAGTTGACTAACGGAGGACATTTCGAACATTTGCTGAAATAAAATTATTTTTAAGTTTACGAATCTTTGTTTTCGATATAATTAAACGTTATAAAATTATTTTATTTTCGTTTTCTTCATGATCTTTTTCAATTTTAAATTTTGAATGCGAATAACTGCAAAACGCTTGGACTTAGGTATAGCACATGCTACATGACAAATGTTTAGAATTGTAAGGGCAATCCAAAATGCAATAAAAATTGGGTTGCAATTTGAAAAAAATTTTGTTTAGCAAATCTTTGAGACACTGTATAAAATTTTTCTCGCAAAATATGCCCCGAAAAATATAAAATCGACGGGTCCGAGCGATTTTTGAAAAAAATTGTGCTTTACGAGATATTGAATTTATTCCTTACTTTAGGACCACCCGGTATAAAAAATATTAACGTTTTGAGTTTTGTTAATGCTGATTCGTAAAAACCATTTATTTGTAATATTAAGTGCTTATTTTAGTAAGCGAATATTGTTTAGAACAATGCAGCCTAAAGTACAAAACCAAGATAATGTGAGAAATGTATATTTGATTCACATACAACATTATGCCTACCTATCCAGTTCTTACTAAACACTATTTATTATTACAGATAATAGTCACTAACTACCAAAATTTACTAAAAATAGCAATAATTATTCAATTCAATGTCTACATTTACTTTATTATAGACCGTTTAACTCAAGTATAAAAAATAGTACAAGTCGCAGTGCAATTGTCACTTTGACAGTGGAAAGGTTACATACAATTTTTACAGCGACAAATGCAGTTACTATAAGAATATTTCATTATTGTTTTTACTCCTTAATATGCAATACTTACAAAACACTCCAAAGTAGTACGGCAACAAAACTGCGAATGAACAAAATAGTGTTTATGGGGACCCCGTTACACCACACAATTTAATCTTATTATAACACCATATTTTTATTTACAAGAAACTAAATTAATACCAATAATTACTTACTTATAACGCAAAAACGAGACAATCTAAATACAAAACACATGCTGCTTAAACGTCAACAAAGAAAATTCGCATCTTAATGGCGGCCGTACACCACGTGACTAGTCTGGCCAATAAAACTCGATACATTGATTGTCGCCACTGTTTGTAGTAGAGTCACTGTACTACACGCTAGCGCTTTTTCTGTCTGTTGTCCCTGACACATCTTTCGAATGCGCGTTAAATTATCAGGGCAGTTCTAGTTCGTTGGTGTTCAATGAGTGTCTCATACTGTCATCTGAACAGCGACGCCAAAGTCCACGACCTTCGCAAACAACAACACCCATAAGCCTCATTTGGTTCGAGGTGACTGGTTCACCAATATCTCTTGGTATATTTTCTAATGCAAAATCCACACTTTCTCGTCCAACGGTGAATACCTTACAAACAAAAATCTCACCTGAAATATTTACACATTGTTTTAGGTATTAATGAATACTGTAATATATGTATATTATATATATATATATATATATATATATATATAATATATATATATATATATATAATAATATTATATTCATAGTTATATAATGATAAGATAATAACTTACGATCGTGGATACAGTTAAAAACATTGAAGCAGCATTGAAAGAAGATATTTCAATTTAAATTTGAATTAGATGTCAAAATCAATTTTTGTATCCACGATCGTAAGATATTATCTTGATATATACATTATAAATTAATTATCAACGATATAACTTTAGATTGGATACAAAGTAATAAATTGAAAGCTTCACTTTGAAAAAGATCATTTCTTTAATTTAAATAGCAAATTGATGTCAAAATCTTTCTTATTGATTTTTAACGTTAATCAGCCACGATAACAATAAGTTATTATTATATTATATATTTATATATATATATATATATATCACTTCTATTTAAAGTTCTATTTTTTCAAATAAAAACAAATAATATCGTAAAGATAAAAAAAATTAAAATTCAAACACGTTTTATGACTTCTTAGCAAAATAAAAAAAATTAAAATAGGGAAGAGCCACCAACAGTGGCCACCTTTTATTTTATTTCGGCTTATTCAAAAAAGTTTAAGAAATGTATGCTTTTCTCATTATTTATGACTACATATATGATCAAGCGATACAATATGACTCTTTTAAAAAAAAGTATAGGTTCTTTTCCACAATATTTTTTTAAAAACATACCAGGGTGACCACTGTACCGAACAAAGGTTGGTACAGTGGCCATTTAGGGTCGGTACAGTGGTTTCTGTGAAAAGCATATTAAAGACTGTTTTTAACTTGGTAATAAGTATAAGACTTCATACAAAACCCTTTAACCGCAAACTGAAATTGAGTGTGAACTCTTGCAGTTCCGCCACTGGAGGTTGGGGGTGGTAAATGCATTAGAACATCTTCATAGGGTATTTTTGCCTGATTTGCTTGCGTAAGAAACTGACACGATATTCGCGATATTTTTCGTCTATAGCATCTACTCTGCCAACGCAAAATTTAACTTGTTTTTTGGTGGGAAATTTTACAGTATGAAACTTCCTGCACCAATGTTTCTTAAATCTTCGTTAATGCTAGGCCCGGCTTCTTCTATCCAGTCAATTTCATCGGAATCAGTGAGATCTAAACTCTGCTCATTGGAAGTCGAATCACTCGAGTTATCGATGCTGTCTTTTCTCTTAATATTGCTGCTCTCCGTATCTGCCAAATTAACTTTCCTTTTTGCTTGTGGCGCTTCTTTCAAACTTTCCTTCCTTAATTTATTTTTACTGACCTCTTCAAATTCATTATAAACTGGCGTATTTGTCAAAATTTGGGTAGTTTTCTTTTTCCGAATGTTTCTTTTCCGTAATTTGTGATTTTGGTAGGGCTCGTAACATTTCGGGACTAATCATTGTTTTGGGACGTGTGTGAGCCATTTCCGTGTCCGTAGCAGATTCACTGCTGGTTCCTGCTATCGCCTCGTCAATTGTTTCAGTTCTGACAGGCAGGGGCATATCGGTTACACTGGACGCTAAGAAATCATTATCGATAAAGATGTTTTCGTTGAATCGGAAGATCCCTGTTGCTTTAAAACCGGACACGCAGTTGCTTGTTGAAAAAGCAAGGTTGTACACTTGACCTAAGATTTCGGATACGTCATAGATTGTTATACGTTTGCCTGGATTATTTGTCAACCACGATTGACATGCTCTATTATAATAGGATAGGATTAGCGGTCCATGAACAGTTCGGTCCAAGGGCTGAATCTTGTGGCTGGTATGTGGCGGCAGTGTTAGTAAACATACATTGTTTTCTCGGGCCAGTTTTACAGCTGCTATTGAAACATGGCTAATGTGATTATCCATTAATAATAGCACTGAAAGTTCTTGGGTTGGATGTAAATATTCTGTTAACAGTATAGTTAAGTGCTTGAATATTTTCCATTTCGACATTTTCGAACTTATTGACATATCTTCTTAATGTGGTTCTCGGTATTTTGTAACGTAAGGCTGCAGCCTTCCTTGACAGCCCAGTAGTTTTAATGTCATTTAAGGCTGCCCTCATTGTTTCCCCCTCTGTCTTTCCAATCCCCACTTTTATTGGGGGTTGTTGTAGCATTCTTACTAAAATAGAATAATAATGCTATAGAATAATAATAGAATTTGGGCTGTACCTATCAAAAACATAAAATATCGTGAAATAAATGACGTTTTAAAGATTTTTTTATAATTCACATAATATAAGGAACAGTGGCCACTGTCCCTCCCGTTAAGGATGGCCACTGTAAGAGACGGAACATAAAAAATAAAACCTAACCTTACAGAAAAACAATGCAGATTCTTTAGCCTTTTACAACTATAGTCATCACTATAATAAAAAACTTATTATGACTCATAATTAAAAACAATATGGCGGAGGAATTTGATTGACTCATAATTAGAATGTGATTCGTAACACAGGGCGAAGCCCCACCAGAAAGTTCCTGTGTTCTATACATCTCTTGCAAGTTAGTGTTAGCACCCCTTATTAGAATAAAATTCAAATTTCCCGCCAAAACAAAATGAACGAGGGTTTTGATTATGATTCAATTAAAATAATTGGACTTTGGCCTGCCCCGCCCCTTCCCCACGTTAATCCACAATTTAATTATGACTCATATTAAAAACAAAATGGCGGGGGGTTTTGATTATGACTTCATAATTAAAATCAAAATAAGTGGGCCGTAACAGGGGCGAAGACCCGAGAGCAAGTCCCGGCGACCTATACCTGCCTTATGCGTTAGCATGAGGGTTCCCCATACGATTTCAAATTTCCCGCCAAAAAAACAAAATGGCCGAGGGCTTTAATTATGACGTCATAATTAAAAAGAGAATGACAGAGGACTTTGATTATGTCATAATTAAACTTCAAAATGGCCGCCACCAATCAGAAATCAGGGGGCGTACGGCGTCCTGTACCTGTCTTATGAGATAGTATGTGGGTCCCTTTATTAGAGTAGGTACTACTTTAAATTTCCCGCCATGGTGTAACAAGTCATTTAAATCTTATACAAAATTAAACAAGTTTTATTTTGTGTAAGATTTAAATTACTTCTTACAACATTTCCCTTGCTTCCATTAAAAAAAAATACATTTTTTCTTTGTGACTAAATACCTAATACCTACGATAATTTAAACAAGCTAATAATGAAAAGGGCTTAAATTTATGTATTTACAAAATTACTATGTATTATTACTACCAGTGAACTGTTTTAAATCTTTTACATTCCAGGTTCCTTGGTACTTTCCTTGATCATTCTTTAACTCGTAATTCCAAGGATTCAATCTTTTATGGATGATGAAAGGACCAACAAATTTAGGACCCAATTTAGCGGTATAATATTTGGAGGCATCTGAAAGAGTGTAATTTTTCCTATAAACTAACTGTCATATTAAATATTGAACATCTCTTCTCCTTAAAGACTGATCAAGGAAAGTACCAAGGAACCTGGAATGTAAAAGATTTAAAACCTTTCACTGGTAGTAATAATACACAGTAATTTTGTAAATACATAAATTTAAGCCCTTTTCATTATTAACTTGTTTAGGTTATCGTAGTCATTAGGTATTTAGTCACAAAAAAAAATTCATTTTTTTAATGGAAGCAAGGGGAATGTTGTAACAAGTAATTTAAATCTTATACAAAATAAAACTCGTTTAATTTTAAATTTAAATTTCATACAATATGAAACGCATTTAATAATGTGTGATAATAAAATTACATTCGGTCAATTTAAATTGCCTAACATAAAGGCGCTTCATATTAAGCATACTTGTTTAACAAATTCTAAATAATCAAAGAAGGTTATCTTTTGGGCCAAGCTCAAAAAGAGATGGTTTTAAAATTTTGATTATCTAAGTCCATTTTTGGTTGTCAGAACTAAAAGAGAGAGTTGCTAGACCTTTGAGTGGAATTAATTAATTAAAAATTAAACCATTATATATGGGATTAACACTCTCTAGTCGGTACGTCTGCTAAGTTTAGAAGTAGCTGTTTGTTTAGCATTCTTCCATTAAGTGGATCAAAAAGCATTTCTCTCATCATAAGGCCATAAAATCTGGGTAAGAATTCTATTATTTCAATCGTCATAATTTAAATTCAATCATATTGTTTTGCCTGTTGAAAAAAAAAGAAAGATTTAAGTTAACCACTTCCCTTATCGTAGCTTTACCGTTTTACCATTGTCACCATTCACACATATAACAGTCTAGCATTTTAATGTTGGTTTCGGACAACAAACTGGCATAAAGTAATTAGCGTAACAATAGGGTTGGAGTATAAATCGACTATACTATTCGAAGATGAGCAAGTCGCAGAAATTGTCATTTGTGAACGGCTCGAAATTATTCCATTCTCTGCACACTGCATGTGCACATCGTGTGGGCCCTATTAAGGTATGAGCCTACAAAACCATCAACCAAAGGTTTGGCATCTACATTATTTATTTTAACCATCAAGGACGTCAATTATCTGTGTATATAGTAGAATTAGTTTGAATATCTGTAAATAAAATAAGTAACGGTTATCATTAGATAACAATAAGAAATTGAGGTTACCTTTTCACATTCGACCTTATTCACTTCAAACATGGTATTGTGAAGGGTTATTCGCGATCCATACGTATCACTGGATTTCTTTTAATACATAATTTATTATAAATTTGTTAAAAATAATCACGTACTTACCCTAACCGCTTTATTCATTTTCACGAATTTCTGTGACTTGGTTGCTAGTTTGAAATTAATTTTTTCAAAATGGATTCACGGCAAATCCTAGCCTTTCTAATTGTGCATAAAATTATGAAAAAACGGGAAGTGAAAAAAAAGGCGTGTTGGGTAAGAAAATGGGTAAATCGACGTAATGCATTGGGAGCTTCTTCAACACTTGTGAACGAGTTGCGGTTGGAAGATGCACAACAGTTTAAAAATTTTATTAGGATGTCTGCAGTTCAATTTGAATTGGTTTTAAATTTGGTAAAACACGATATTGTAAAGCAAGATACAAAGTTACGTGATGCGATTCCAGTCCATGATAGATTAATGATCACACTTCGTTTTCTGGCTTCAGGTAAGCTTTTGAAGCGAATGTACAAATATTTTTCTCTACAACATTACATTTTATATTGAAATGAATTTTCAGGAGATGCTTATTGTAGTTTGCAATACCTTTTCGCATTCCACCTTGTACAATAGGAAGAATAGTTCCTGAAGTATGTAAAGCCATCTATCGTAATTTAAAGGAAGAATATTTAAGGGTATGTATAAAATAAAAACAACTTTAATTACAGAAACTTTACAAATTAACGCATGTTGATTAGTGAAAATGAACTATTGTAAAAATCTTGGGCTGTTCGAGTCTCAATATTTTGTTGAGAAATGTCAACAACAATGGGTGGTGATGCAATTGGCGTACTGCATGAAGTACTTGCACTTGAAGAGGATGCAGTGGACCAGTAGCTTTTTTCATCCATATCAGAAATATTTAATATCGCTTTACGAATCTCACTTTTTAATACTCCTCTGTAATAATCCGATTTTAGACTTTTTAGCTCCAACGCTACGTATTCTCCAAAGCGATCGAAATCGTCTTTTGGCTTCTTCATAATTTCTATTGCTTCCTTCAGAATGTTATCATCTTCTTGAGTTCTTGATGTTGCTTTGCTGATACGTTTTCTTTTTTGATCTTGTGTGGGCTCATTTTGTATGGACTCATCCTGTGAGATGTTCATGTTTTCGGGAATATTATTCTAAAAAGTTAAAAGCGCAATTAATATACTAGTTATGTTGTATTAACTTTTATTCATAAAAAAATAGAAAAATACAAGTAAATTTTTTTTATTTCTAGTGCTGAACAGTTGAAGAAATATGCAGAGCAATTTGAATTAAAATGGGGATTTCCACATTGTTTCGGAGCTATTGACGGAAAGCATATTACAATGGTGGCACCTGAGAACTGTGGAAGCCTTTACTATAACTATAAGGGTACACACAGCATAGTTTTGATGGGAGTCGCAGATGCCGATTATAAATTAATTTACGTTGATGTTGGTTGCAATGGTAGAATTTCTGATGGAGGTGTCTTTACAAACTGTTCCCTGCACGATGCATTGGAAAACAAGCAATTACCACTTCCCGAACCAGAAGCATTACCCCAAAGATGTTTGCCAGTGCCATACATAATGGTAGCTGACGATGCTTTTGCTATGACATCGTATATATTAAAGCCCTACGGGTATCGAAATCAACCTGCACCAAACAGAATTTTCAACTACAGATTAAGCAGAGCTCGTCGTATAATAGAAAATGTATTTGGCATTATGTCAAGTAAATTCAGAGTTGTCCGAAAACAAATGAATTTAGCACCTAATAAAGTAATAGATGTTACTCTGGCAATATGTGCATTGCATAACTTTTTAATATGTACTTCAAAAAATTATCTGAACCCTTGTTCAGTTGATTTTGAAGATCCTAATACACATGAAATTATAAATGGCGAATGGCGGAATGAACCCCCACCACAAGGATCGTTTTTCTCACTAGAGAGAGGCCAGCAGCGAAATTATGCAATCTCTCAAAAAGATGTGAGAGATGAGTTTAAAGAATACTTCATGACGACTGCAGGTGAACTTCAGTGGCAATATCGTTTAATTGCTTAAATTTAGTACCTAATCACTTTGTTTAATTTGATTTTTTTATTTGTAATTTTATGATAAATAAAATTTCATTATAAAACATAGCGATAATTATTTTAACCTACCATGTTTGAAGTCGATGTTGTGGGTGTAAACATGGGTAAAATGAACTGTAATGCAGTAAAAAACTTCCATTTACTGTCATACCTGTCATCAGCACCATCACCACTCTTCAATTTTTTTATCTTTTGCAGTTCATGAGAAACCTGAAAATAATATATTTGACTATTGACTAAAATGTCAATTTAAATAGTAATGTTAATAATAATTTTAAAGGATTTATACATACCTGATTGCGTAAGTTATGGATCTTCCGCTGAATTTCATTTCCACTGCAATTTTCAAATTTCGAAGCAAATTCTTCGTACATTGCCATTTTTTTTTCGCGATTTCTATAAAGTTTATGTTTCACGTTCCATAAAAACTCTTTCTCCTCATAAAGTTCAATTAATTTGAACACTTCCTCGTCAGTCCACTCGCGCTTATTCATTTTTAAAAATTAATTGGTTATTTAAATTAAACAAATATTTTAAATAAAAAGTATCCAGTCGGGCTCTCAGCTCTTCAAACAATGACGGAAGACTGGTGATTAAGTCTCATGAGCAAGAATGACATGTCCACTTGTGACACGTGCAGTGTTTGATACTTGTATCGGTTTGCCTCTGAGAGTGCTCTCAGGCACATATACATTTGAGAGTCTGGTCTCGAGAGCAGTCTCGAGACCATTTTGTCTCAAGTGGACACTTACCTTTAGATCTACCGATTATATCTTGGCAAGTTTAAAGGTACTGGTTGCGTCGCAAGCGCTTGCACTGAAACCTGTACGTAGTACAGTCCACGGCCTCCGGTTAGGTTACATAAAGGTTTAGAAGGTAATTAAATTGATTAATCAGAGTACGCGGATACCCCTAACTTTATACATGTCATCATGTTGCTTTATTTTGTAGTAATAATTATATTAAAGAAATATTGTTACATTATACGTATTCTTTTATTTCTTCGTGGTGGGAACTAGATTCCCGACTTGGCCCTTTCCGGGATGTTAATCTTACGGCTCTAAAGAGCCTGGCGCCTATTAAATAAATAAGATCGAGCTTGACATCGTCTTTCACATCTACACAGGTAAAGTTGTGTCCACACCGACACTGAGTTAGCAGGACGATTTTGTGCTACCGTCCCACAGCGAAGCAGAGTAGTAAATTTAGTTGTGTTGGTTTCCTTTTTCTTAGCATTATGTATTAATGTCGGTAGCATAAATATGGGTCTGTCGTTATTATTATATTGAGATAATATATAATCTAATATTGGCTTTGTTTTGTATAATGGGTGGTCGAATTGATTAAGGCGGCTTCACGACCTAAAGCCGTCTCATGAAGTAGTTTTTAAAACATTATTACAATCAGGGTATGTGCGAACTGTGAAGTTAGGTTATTTGCACATAAAACAATAACGTCGTGGCCGATTATTACAATTTGTGGCGATGTGGCCTATTCCATTACAACGAAAATATCGTATATTTGATACTGCCCCAAAGTTACTGAAGGTAGGTTCTGAATATACACAAGCTAAATCTCTTTGTAAAATATTTGTTGATTGAGGTGGCGGTGGACGTAGTCGTTAATTGAGAATCGATTTGTTTCCAATTCGCGAGCTAATGTCAGGAGTTCATCTACAGATTTTATATAGCTGACATGCAAAGCTAAACCGATTTTATAGAAGGGTGCCATATTTTCTAATAAAATTTTGAATCGCGCTGATTCCGGTACTTTAATTGTTAACCTTTCCAAGTGATTATTCATATAGGCGATCATTATAATTTTTAAGTTGAAATTCTTCCTTAAGCAATTTAACCAATTATTTGCGCTCTTTTGTTGCCTCTATACCACACTAATGCGATATCAGAAAATAAGTCGTTGGTTGAATTAAATAGCTCAGCGTCTGATATGTTACGAGAAGTTTTCATTTCGTCTACTCATTCTAAGAATGCACTTAATGACATTTCATTAGGTTTGCCAGTGAATTTAAAGCGGAATTTACACGCAGGTTGGCGCGAAGGCGAAACTGCACAAGTATGCTCGCAGGTAAGTACGATTCGCAAAACGTGAATCGTACTTACCTGCGAGCATGCATACCTGTGCAGTTTCGCCTTTGCCCGAACATGCGTGAAAAGCTCAGTTGCCTTTTGGTAAAAGCTTCAGTTTGCAAGTAGCACACCATGAGTAGTGACACAATGGATTGGTGTATTATTGGCGCTGCGGTTGCTTGTATTGTAACAATCGCAAGTACTCACAACTTCATTTAATAAATGAATTACGTTTGGAACCTGACGATTATCACAATTATTTGCGCATGGCTGAGGATAGTTACCAGAAGTTATTAGACCTAGTTGCTCCTTTTATTCGACAAGAAGGCACCGTAATGAGGAAAGCTATAAGTCCACACGAAAAACTTTCTTGTACGGTACGATACCTCGCAACTGGAAGAAGCATCGCAGATATGAAATACTCCGCTAATCTCTCTGAAGCATCCATTTCTCTTTTTATTCCTGAAGTATGTACAGCAATTTGCAGGGTGTTAATGAATGAATATATGAAGGTAATATAAATAAATAAATAAATATTAACTTATAGTAGCTACTTTTTAACCCACAACTTCTAGTTTCCCACCACTAAAGAGGAATGGGAAAATGTTGCCAAAGGTTTTTTACAAAAGTGGAATTTCCCCCATTGCTTGGGAGCTGTAGACGGCAAGCACATTCGAATAACTTGTCCACCAAAAAGCGGATCATACTACTACAACTATAAAGGGTTTTTAGTGTAGTATTGATGGCTATTGTGGACAGCGCTTATAATTTTATATTGGCAAATGTGGGAACTAATGGAGGAGTTATTGAAAACACAAAATTTTATGAAAAACTTGTAAACAGCCAGTTAAGTTTACCTCCACTATGTGCTGTTTCTCAAAATGGACAAACGTTACCTTTTGTATTTGTTGGAGATGAAACGTTTTCCTTGCGTCCGGATTTTCTGAAACCGTACAATATAAAGAATCTGACGTACAAGAAGAAAATATTTAATTATAGGCTTTCTAGGGCGAGAAATGTTGTGGAAAATTGTTTTGGTATGTTGGCATCAAGATTTCGTATTTTTCATACTGAAATAAATTTGAAACTTAGCACCATTGATAGAGTTGTGCTAACTTGCTGCATATTACACAATTTTCTACGACAACAAAACAAGAAAGATAGACTAGACATACCTCTTAGTGACAGCATTTGCAAGGAAACCGATGTGTTTGGGAATTTACAGCGAAGTCATAATCGACATCCTGGTGAATATGCAAAAGAAGTTCGGGATCTTTTCTTAAAGTATTTTAATGAAGAAGGACAATTGGTTTGGCAACATGAACGCATAACAACTTAAGATGTTCTTTATTATTACATATACACTGGTGAATATAAAAATGTAACGACCTAAATTAGGTGGTCACTCTTTGTATCCCTAAGAAAAAATAAATAAATTTCTCGAAATGAAACTAATTAATCATTATTTTAAATAATAGTAGAATATAAACAAAATAAACCTACGGCGATAAATGCAGGGTGCTTCATGCACGTATTGCTTCGATATCTCGCATGATCAATGAGATATCTGAAAAATCATAAGAATTTTTCAGGTGCTTCATTGATCAAACGATATATTGAAGAAATACGCACCAATAAATCATTCTATAATTCTTTATACACCTTATTGGGTAGTGAATTCTTCGTATAACGTTCGTACCGACTGGGCAACTTCATCCGGACGATTGTACTGACTGGCAGGATATGTACTATTAGTGCTATTGGTATAAATAGAGCTCTGCAAAATTAACGTATACCTAAGGTTTATACACCAAAAAGTATAAATATTATTTTTCCCTGAATTGGTGATACGTGAGACAGATCTGTAAAACTACGTAGCGTTTCAACATGTGAAAATCTGGTCAGATTCCCTAATTGAGCCTTGAACAAGGCTTCGTTCATTACTTTCTCACAATAGTGAGAGTCATTTCGGACTCAATTTCCTTAACTTTGCTGATAATATCACACTCGTCTTCTTCCTTTTTGTCCTGTTGTAATTTTGCACTAATAAGTCCTAACACTTTATCTGCTTGTGTGCTTTTCTTTCTTTTTGAAGCAGAGGAAGACGTGATACTTATAGAAGCCGAAGGCTTGGGTGGGGACAAAACATCTTCTGGTATTGAAGATATTGTGGACTCTAGGTCATTATCGTTTCCTTCTATACTGTTCTAAAATTATTATTAAATATTCTTGAAGGGTCTACATCAATGTACTTATTTTCTTACCTGACTTAACAAATCGGTTAAGTTGATGTCATCATTACCTTCCGACGTTCGTGGTATTTCTTGGTCTTTTAAAACAGCAGTGCATCAAAGTGCCATAGACTAGGGGTGTACACATTTCCAGTGCTAGTACCCGATCGGCGAGAAGCAATCACTTTTTAAACTCCTTTCGAAAGCAACTTCGTAGCGAATTAATCTTTTGACTACATCGTCTTTGTCAGCAGTTTCATTTATTTCTCTTAATTTTTCAATAAGCAATTTATAAGCTGAATCTTTTTCAGCTTGTGACAGTATTCTTTCGATTTTATTTTCCACAGGCATGGGTGGTTTCTGTATATATCAATAAATTCACTCAGAATACATTGTTCTTTTATCTTGTTAGACATTTTGGTTTTCGAAATATGTGGGTGCGTTTGCCAACAACACATTCACGAATGACAGGCAGGCGAAAACTGAGACTCAGCATGAACCAGTTATTTACACGCAGGTATTTGCGTTCGAGTTGGCGCGAAAAATCAAGACGATTCAGAAATTTCATGCCGCGCCCGAGACCTGAACGCGCTTCGTTTGCGCTTTAGACGTACATACTTACCTTCGTGTCTTTGCACGTTCAATTCCGCTTTCGCGCCAACCTGCGTGTGTAAATCCCGCTTAAGGTTCCATTTCGAAACTGGAATTGATTTAGCTGAAGATGAATAAATATGTGTACTTTCAAATTATGGTTGTATACCGATTTCGTCATCACTACTAGAATTCGAATTATTTTCTGTTTCAGTTAATAAATCTAGATCTAATACTGATAATGATTGTTTTAATATTGACCTATCGTGCAATTTAATTTTTTATCAAAAGCTGCCTTAAAATTAAAAATATTAACTAAGACTTTAGATTTCTTTTCTTTTCACCAGATGATTTAGGGTTTACTTTATTAATTCTGTTTAATGAATGAGAATATTTACTGGAAAGCTTTTTCTGAAAATTTTTATCACTACCATCAAAAGTGGACAATAATGTGTTTAACTCTAAACGATTTGCTGTTAATGCTTCTATATCTTGGCTAACAGTAAATGGATGAGGAGGGTAAACTACTTGTTGTTCTTCGCGTTCTAATTTAAATAGAGTACGTAAAGCTTTTCTCATTTCCTCAACCCTAACAACGTCAGTTGTACCTCTAATAGCTAATTGATATGAAAGCTCTTCGCCTGAAAGACGATTACTTAATTTCAATATTACTTGTTGCCATAATTATGAACTGTCATAAACAACTTGACTAAAATTAAAGAAAATAAATTTGATTTAACCTATACTATCTAAACACGATATTAATATAATATCTAGCTGTAATTAAAACCTACTCTAATGTTATTAATAACGTAAAATTACGTGCTTATATTTAAACTATTTCGTTGGGCGCCATATTTAACATATTTATGCAGATGTGAAAGACGATGTCAAGCTC
The DNA here is from genome assembly GCA_036346205.1 of Vesta saturnalis. Lineage (NCBI taxonomy): Eukaryota > Metazoa > Arthropoda > Insecta > Coleoptera > Lampyridae > Vesta > Vesta saturnalis. The sequence goes on from JARFJB010000189.1 coordinate 20,700, forward strand.
AATCTTATTTATTTAATACGCTCCAGGTCCTTTAGAGCCGTAAGATTAATTTCCCTGGAAAGGGCCAAGCCGGTAATCTAGTTCCCACCACGAAGAAATAAAAGAATACTGAATTAAATTAAACGTATAATGTAAGAATATTTCTTTAATATAATTATTACTACAAAATAAAGCAAAATTATGACATGTATAAAGTTAGGGATATCCGCGTACTCTGATAAATCAATTTAATTACCTTCGAAACCTTTACGTAACCTAACCGGAGGCCGTGGACTTAAACTAAAGCGTCTACTGTGTACAGGTTTCAGTGCAAGCGCTTGCGACGCAACCAGTACCTTTAAACTTGCCAAGATATAATCGGTAGATCTAACGAACAGTAGGCCTTGTGACACTGTAATCAGTTCCTACACAACGATCAAAATTCGTTAAAATGAATAAAGCGATTAGGGTAAGTACGTGATTATTTTTAACAAATTTATAATAAATTATGTATTAAAAGAAATCCAGTGATAAGTATGGATCGCGAATAACCCTTCACAATACTATGTTTGAAGTGAATTAAGTCGAATGTGAAAAAGTAACCTCAATATCTAATGATAACCGTTACTTATTTTATTTACAGATATGCAAACTAATTCTACTATATACACAGATAATTGACGTCCTTGATGGCTAAAATAAATAATATAGATGTCAAACCTTTGGTTGATGATTTTGTAGGCTCAGACCAGGCCCGTAGCCAGGATTTTTTGTCGGGGGAGGGGTCAAAATCTTAGAAAATAAAGGAGAGATTTCCTTTATCAGGTCTGCATCGAGAACCTTTTGAAATAAGGACACTTAAAATGAAACATGAATTATTTCGAGTTTAAAACAATCAACATTTATAATTTAGTAGGTATGTTATGTAACAAAATCTAAGTTTTGGATTTAGAATATATTAACTAGAACTACATAAGCAATCTTCTCATTTTTTCCTAGCCATAATATCGATTACTTTGTCTGGCTCCACGGTTATATCCCAGTGAACTGAAATCATGGCCAGTGCACTCAACCTATTGTCGCTCATCACATTACGTAGTAAAGTTTTAACCCTTTTCATTGTGGAAAATGTTCTCTCTACACTAGCGGTTGTCACTGGCAACGTTGCTAAGACAGTGAGTAGGTATCTAATTGTACGAAAATAAACCGGATCACAGTACTCTAACACTTTCAGTACCTCATGGTTAGCGTCTATGGCGGAAGCTTTTTCAGACCATAGTTCATACTCGGCTTTTACTGCAGAGAGTGACATTCTGTTATCGAAGTACGGTGCTAAATTCTCCAATTTGTTTGTTTCATGAACAGAAAGAAAGCCTGGAAGAAGCATCTGGAAACTTGGAAGAATATCTTCGTTTGAAATAAACCTGTCTGTTAAATTTTGAATCAAAGTATCAAGACAAGGGATGAAGACCGCCACTCTGTAATAGTTTTCAGCCAAAGTAATTTGTGGATTTGCGCGTCTGCTTGGTTGTAAAAGTCGTGGAATCTTCAAGTCAGTTTCGAACACTCCTTCTGAAAGCCGCGATGCAGAGTTGAAGATTTCGTTGAAGATTTTGTCTGCGTTTTTCGTTGATTTCTTAGAGCGGCAAGAACCTCTTTTGCATGCTGCAAGGCAGATCGAGAGACTTTTCTTGAAGAAGCACAAACAATGGCAAAGTTAGACTGAAAAGTTTCTCACAAACGATGACACTAAGGATAAATTCACTCTTCTTCATGGGTTAATAAAGCTGAGGCTGTTGAAGAAATCTTCCGCGTCGTCTTAGAAATCTCTTCCAAACTGATGCAAACCGAGTTGAAGAGTTCGACGAATGTGAAGACACTATCATGTCTTCCGATGAATCTCGTTTCTCAAAGGCGGAGAAGTCTTCTTTTTCTACTTTCCGGTGCTTGTACGGAAATCGCATCCCGAAGAGATTTATTTACGTATGGATGATTTCGAAACATATTCGCTGATTCGTTGACCGTACCAAGGCAATTCCTAGCCATAGAGCATGATATGGTATTAGATAACGCGAGATTTAAGCGATAGCTTACACAATGAACGTATCTTGCATTCGGGTACTGCTGCCTGATTCTAGACTGGACACCACTAATGTGACCTGCCATCGTCGCTGCACCATCGTATCCTTGCCCAACACACTTAGTCATGTCAAGACCTAGCTCACTGCAGTGCTTCAAAATGATATTGGTGAGGTTTTCCGAAGACTGGCCGTGAATCGGGAGAAATCCTTCAAAATCTTCGCGTATTATGGGGATTTGTGAATCCTTCGCTGAGTCTATATATCTTATACAGATCGACAATTGTTCTGTGCCTGCTACGTCCATGGTTTCGTCGGCAAGTAAAGTAAAACAACTTGCGATGTTTACTTTCTTGATTATTTCTTCTGTAACTATTTCCGAACATATCTGAATAATTTCGTTTTGTATGTCCGGACTCATATATGTGGCATTTCTGCGGCTGCTGATGACGTGCCTTCTCAAATCTTCATCGCCAGAATTTGCCCTGAATCGCAACAAAGCTCGAAATTTTCTTTCAGGCTTTTCTAAAGCGAGAGGTCCGCTGTCACAATCACCTCTGAGAGGCAATTCTTGTTCCGCGCAAAACAGAATTGTTTCTATTATTGGTCGAATAGCTGCTCGATTTTCTTCTTTTTCTCTAACTCTTTGAGTATCTAATTGAGACGCGATGTCTTGACATTTCCCTGTTGAAACTTCGAGAAATGCCTGCGCCATCATAACACAGTTTTTGTGATACTGCCTAGTTGTGTGCTTTGTGAAAGCTTCCTTTGCTTTTTTCCAATCTCTGAAGGAGCTGGCGACTAATTTCCCTGGATCCTCATGACTTCCTTTTCCGACTCCTTCATGAAAAAACAAACAGCAAGGCTTGCAATAAACTCCATCCTCTGCTTTGGAATACGCAAGAAACGGAAATCCAGTTTCTGGATCTGTTATCCACCTTTCTTGAAAACTTCTGTTCTGTTTCTTGCCTGCAGTGTCTGGGAATACGAAAGGTTTTTTAGGGACCAAAACAGATGTAAGGATTTTCTTTCTTGAGTACTCGTCTAAAATTTTCAATTGATCTCTCTTTATATTTCCGATGTCGAAGTAATCATTCAAGAATTCTACTGTTAATTTTGTCGTCGAATTAGATGATACTGCAGACACTGCAGTCGTATTACTGCTGAGTTCTGGACTAGAAGGTAGAATTTCAGGTGCCTTTCCTTGTTCAATACTACTACTAAGAGCATTACTGTCTGATGATTCTGTTAATGGAGAAAAAATACATAAATGAATAATATCGATTTAATAATAACCTTGGATTATGACGCAAAGTAAATTTTTTCAACATTTAAAAGCACAGACAAATGCTTAATAAAAACGTGAGTCTAAACTTGTAAATGTTCCTTTTATTATCAAAAAATGATCAAGTAGCAATATTTTCTTATTTTAACACAATATTAATTAAATGAAAATATGAATTTTTATGCAAACTCATTATTTTTTTTACAAAATTGGCAAATCAAAGTCAAATCAAACGGTTAAATTTTGGAATGCGTAAGGTAAAAACCAAGACATAAAAAACATAAGCCTCTACTCACGGTTTGAATCTACATCAAGTTTCTTAGGTTTCTTAAAAAAAGAAGCGATGCTCAATTGACTCGATGAGGTTTTAGATTGTTTCATTTCAATAGCTTTTCACATACGAGACACGAGAAACACTAATAAAGACGATTGACGAAATACAGTACGTTGTAGGCAATAAAATTAGGCTTAGGGACGAAACAACGACGAAACTACAATAGCCAACTGACATGATGCTATTTTTGCACTTTCTCATATCTGTTCTAGTCATTGCGGGAAATTTTTAGCGCGTGATTCAAACCATAGGAAATTAATACAACTGCGGCAGTGTATTAATATTCACTTTGCGTATAAATTAAGCAGTGTTCGGAACAATCCTTTTGATAAGTAACGCGTTAGCGATATTGATACTTTAATAAAAAAACTATCGCGATAGCGATACTCAATACTTTTGGTACAAACTATCGCGTTACCGATAGTCGATACTTTCAACAATCCTTTTCGGCACATAGGAAAGTGTAAAAATTACAAATATGGTTTAAAAAATAGTTTAATTTTATAATAACTGAATGTAACATTATATTATTCAAATATAAGTAAAATACGCTACATTTAAACTAAATTAACTACGTCAAAAATAAAACCTATTAAAAGAAATAGGGTTGGGTATTTTATTCTTATTCTGATTCATTTACATTCATGTACAAAGAACAAAGAGTCCTAATCCGCAATTCTTAGTAAGTAGGTATGGTAGGTATTAGTTTAGTTAAAATTTATATTTATATTTTCCATAAAAACGAAACGATTACCTACCTAACTAGTCTCCTTGAAAAAATAAAACAGTCAAATCTGTAGTAAATAAAAAGTGTCATTCAAGTTTCATACTATTAAATCAATAAACATCAAAATAAAAACTACCTTTGAGTTTAAAGAAATTATAAACAAAATGCTTGTCAAATACCTAAGTTATTTTTTGTAAACCCATTTTTAGAAATACTTTTAGCATTGAATTTCAAAACAACATACAAAATAGCTGCAGTTTATTTAAAATTATTTAAGTCGGTACTTGTATGGTCTTACTGTTACTTTTTTAATGTTTTATTACTTAAGCTGACATTGACAAAACGTCTAAACTATAAAATGTAAATATCCAGGATTCTGAATTCATTCATTTCGGCTTTTCGTGGATTTACTTTTAAATTTTAATCCCATTCAACACATTTTTCCAAAACACCCCTTTTACATTTTTCTACCCATTTCTACGAACGATCATAAACAGACGCGGTTGGTATTCCTTTTTATTATTTGGATGAGATTTTTTAGGCTATTTCCGCAAAACAGTATCGCAAAAGTATCGAAGTATGCGATATACGTTATTTACAAAAAGTATTGTGATACCGATAATCGATACTTTTTTTTTAATGTATAGCGATACTGTAGTCGATACTACAAAAGTATCGCGATACTCGGGACATTTTTTTTGGTTTGGGATGTACGATACCAGTGTGTAATCTTTGTGAAAAGCAAACCGAAGATTCTACGGGGCGATTGAGGGGATGAGCAAAAAAAGAAGGAAATTCTCTCTTATGCGACTGTCAAGTTTCTGCCAGCTCCCTTGTTTGGTTCACAAATCCTTTCGACAACTGCAGTAGGAGAATTACTAATAGCTGCATACGGTCCTTCTAACTGCTTTCCCACATATACTTCTAAATTGCATGTATATAATATGTTTTAGAATTGGAAAGTGCAAATATTTTTATTCCGTATTTATTTGGTTTCTTCGGAATATGCTCATGAAACCCAAAGCATCCCCTGAAAGTCTCGGGTTTCTCATCAACTGTTACGTATTCAAAGGGTGTGTATGCACTCTTAGATTTGTCCACAAAAGTATCAAATACTTCTCGAATCGGTGCAAGTTTGTCAGTTGATCTTTCGTCACGTGTTATGCGATCATCTAATCTAGTGTGTCTAACCAAACATTTTAAACGAGATATAGACATGGTGAGTCTAAATAATTCAATCCCAGTGCCATCTGTTTTCCACAGATCTTCTGAATTCATACGAGCACACTTTCTTATACCTGCCAAACATATCGAGCTTTAAGCTCGACTATATCTGTGAATGTGACATCACGTTCACGCAAATAATGGTCTCTTATCGAAGCAATCTTCTTAGTGGTATTTTGCACAATAGAATGCAGCATATCATCAGGGAAAAATTAACTCCAAATTTCCATAGGATCTTTCAGATTTTTTGTAGCTAATTTCGACCCTGGGAAATGTGTTACCAAATTTACTGAACCTTTTTAGGAGGAACAGGTTGTAATGGTTCTGACAAATCCTTACAAAATTTTCCTTTCCTAGAAATAATTCATATCAATCCTTATTTCCAAATTGTTTCCTCAACTGTGTTATCATTGTTAATAAATGATATCAGCTGTTATTCCTTTTCCCACTCCGGCCTTTTTCCTATATATGCCAGATCCCCCAGCCATCAAAGCATTCGATTCAATTTATTCATTCATTCATATTCTGATTTTCTTACCAGACCAAACATTTTTATTATACCTGACCTGATATCTGTTACAAGAGTCGTTCGACATTTCCTGTACTTAAACGCTTAAAAACGACTTCACCAAACAGTTCACAACCAGACATTCGCCCTTTCTCCCCTATTGAAATCATACTGGCTGATTTCTTTCATTTATTAAACCAGATTCATTACTCGACACCCACTTCCAATACAACTCTACTCGACTAGACACCAATACCCAAAACCCATTCATCCCCCATGTTCCACCCTCACCATCCGAGTTACCACCAGCCCTGAGCAACGACTAGTTCCGAGACACACTCAACCAACTTTCATACTTCACATTACCCTTATCGTAGACCCCTTGTTCCATCGATCCAACTTGGATGTTACTTCACCACAAGAGTGAAAAGTGGTTTAAGGAATTCATACTTTGAATTAATAATACTGGCTGTCCTTGCACCGGTTTTATAGTTATCTGTCTGGTGGTATAAGCCCCGTACACATAGCCATATCTACACAGAAAAACCAACCCTCAAGTCACTACTCATATCTATAAGTAGTATTTGGCGATTTTGGCCCCGTCTACATAATCTTACATCCAAACAATCTCAAGTTACGCTCTATCATCCCCAAAATCATACTTACACCGCCCGAGTACGTTATTACATATCCACTCCCTTAAGTTACAGTTTATAAAGATATAAAATCACATGGTCAGTGGTGATCCTAAATAGTGAAAATACTAATTTACTGACAAAGCTTACTTTCATTAACTTCTCACTTAGACGTATTACACCCCGATAACACTTAATTATCCTGAGCACCTCCCGATACGAATAATTAATCCTTTTTAGATTTTGCACTGATAACGATATATATCAAATTCGTAATAACTATATTTTGCAGTCTAACCAACAGAGGGCGTAACTGGAGACGCTTAAATCGACCAGTGCAGTCCGGATAAAGAAGGGGCGCACCAAAAACATTTTGTATTTATTTTCTTTCTTAGTTAGTATTCCGCTTTAGTTATTTGTATTTATTTGAATAAATGGTTATAATTTGAATGTATTACCATTGATCAATTACCTGCACGAAATAGAAAAGAGGGGATGCACGAAAGAGAAAACTGGTTTGAATCACGGCCCTGAAGGTTTCATAGCTCAAAATTAAGCAACCAGAAATGCGTTTATAATGAGCATTACAAACTGGCGTCTAGCAACGTAGACACAGATAAACTTTAATAATACCACGATTTATGATTAACCTGAGAAACAGATCCGTTCCAGAAAAACCAACAATCATTACATTTTACTTACAGCCAGCAGCCAAACTAATTAATTTCTTATTCAGAGAACCAAACCGGGGCCTGATTGTGTAAAATAAATTATTCTTTTTCAGAAAACATAAGATAGAAATAAATAATTTTTTACAGAAACTAATAAAATACTTTTCTTTTCAGAGGAACAAGTATAAAACCAATTATGTTATTATAACAGAGTAAATTAAAATTAATCATACAGGGTGTCTACCATTCAGTCTAAATCAAAATCGGGGACATTTGGGGGTTTTTGGGGGTGCCTAATATAAAAATCGGAGACCCACGTTGCGTATTATACTAAAAGCTATAAGTCATAAAAATACACCATTGTAATCAGCGTGCAAGAAATAACAGTTTTTTTTTTAATTTTATGTTTAAAATAGAGATATCAGCATAGATACATATAGCCTACCTGTCAGCAACATGCTACTTCATTTTACTCCTAACATAATTCAATTTGTTCATGTGGTAACTAAAAGCAACTTACACTTGTAAAATTGTCGGACAGTGCTTGTAAATAATAAATTTCACTTTGTACACTCTGAACATTTTATTTACATAAAGTTATGTAAAAAATATAGATTATTTAATCAATTTTTTTTAACTGGTTAAGTTGCCCTTCAATTTCACACAGTTCTTGAGCTTTTTCCTGCAGCAATTTTTGTTTTTTTATATTTACTTCTTTTATTTCTTGGGCAGCTCTTTTTCTTAAACTTAGTTCCTTTTCCTAATCCTCTTTCTTGCTCTTCAAATCTTCCTTGCGGCGAGACGAGGCCTTACGGAATTCCACTATCATTCCTTTAGAAATTTCTAAAGATTTAACTCTCCCTGAAAAGAGATTTTATTTTTATTTAAGAATGAATACATTTTGAATTGAATTGAACTTACCTGGAAGAGTACTAATGTGGTCATGAAGAAGCCGCTGTGAAACCAGTGATTTTTCTGATGGGTTTTCTACCAAGAAATTTTTATTAAAAGAGACACTTCTCTCTACAGCAGCGTTTCCATGAAAACACACCAATATAATTTTAATAAACTTTACTACGTGTGTTCCCATATCTTCGTCTTGCAAATATTAAATATTACACTGAAAAACACATCCAGCCTGTCTATTTTCCAATTAAATTCTTCACATTTCTTCTTAAGGCTGTTTGTACACAACTTAAGATATTCTCTTAAGGTTTTATCACCTTCAGCAGGAGACATCTGGTTAGTCGCTACTAACTCTTCAATTGCAAGTTTTACTCTTGTTTCTCGAAGAGTTTCATTTTTCATTATTTCAGGATTTAAACAAGATGCACCTAACACAAACCGCCTCTTCAATGGACTCTTGTCTACTAGTTTTTTGTACATTTCCACCAAAAATTTTTTGCAATCAGCTTTGAAATATCTGATATCAATTTTTGGCTTTTTTCAAAGTGGATTTAGCTCCGAATCCAACATCAATTTGATCAACATACTTAAGACTTTCTTCCAAATTAATATTTAGATTTTTCAACTTAGTACCAGAATTTATTTTTTCTAAAACAGACTTTTTCAAAAATCTACTTGCTAAACCCTTCATTAATTGGTAAATCTCCTCGTACAAAAATGGCAGGAGTGGAGAGTTTTTTTGGAAAAGTAAAAGAAACTCTTCCAGTTCATCAGCAATCATAGTTGAAAAATGAAGCTTACTTTTAAGAATTGGATCGTTCAAAGCTTCTTTTATCACTGTAAAATTAAGCGAATCAGGTGGGGTTTTCATTTCTTCAATGTATTTCCTCAAGTGAGGGATGATCTCTATATACCGGTTTATAACGGTTGAATTTTCAGTCCCAACGAATTGAACAAAACTTTTTAGGGAAAACCTTTGAACCTGTTATATGTGTGTAAACTGCACGCCTCGAAGGAAAATTCTTAAATAGTTGGAACAGAGCCCTCAAAAATTGATGCATTTTCCAGCCAACTTTCGAGTGTGCAGTTTTATAAGCTCCGTTCACAATGTGTAATGAGCAGGTGCCAACATTTAAAATTTGCTTCTCACTTGGAAGTACTACTTTCATATGTGAGTTTATGTCATTTAAAAGTTTTAAATTAACATTGGGCCCATCAGTCGACAACTGATCAAGATTGTCCAGTGATAAGTTCGCCTGTTTTATGCAATCTGTGATACTTTTCAGTAAGTCCTCAGCAGTACACCTTTCAAGAAAAACAGAAGTTAAATATCTTGTGGAAACACAGTCTTTAACAATATCCGAATAATTAACAACAACATCCATTTGTTGTTTTTGACTGATTTCATTCAAACTCTCGTCAACAGATAGTGCGTAAAAAACACTTTTTGACGCATTTGCAGAAACTTGATTAAAAAAGTATGGACCAAGGCCATAGGTTACACTGTATGCGATTTTGTCTTTTTGTAAGTTTAACTTGGTGGCGATGTGGCTATCGGGAAACATGACCGGGAATAAGTCTACAGCCAATCCACCAGAACGTTTAGATGTATGTGAAGTCACACAGTAACACACCCACAGAATTTCTGCTTTAGTGACGCTCTCCGGAACTAAAAAAGTTGAAATTCTTTGAGGTACTGTTTCACCTTGGATTATATCAATCTCGTGTGAAGTCCTAGGCATAATTTCAGTTTCAAGTAAAACAGAAGAATTATCAGGCACATTACTGCTTGTGGAAGGTTTACTATCTGGTACATTAGGACTATCATGTTTTGTTCCACTTAACTTAAAAGAATGCAAAGTACTTTGCTTACCACTTTTAAGGTTACCTTCAAGTACTTTTACCCCAGAATGGGAGACATCAATTTCTTTTCTACATAACCCACAAAATGCAGTGTACACATCTTTTCCTTTCCTAAGCCATAAGCTTCCACATGGATCATCAGGCCAAATATCTTGAAATCGGCACTTGCCACCTGGCATTGTTAAATCACGGACTTTGTTAATATAGGTAGCAATTCCCACTAAAGCACATACCTTTGTCAAAACTTATTGAAAAAAAATTTAAATCAATTTATTTCAGCTACACTATAGTTTTTTACATTAAAATCACTATACACTCAAAAATACTTCAGACTTGCCTTGTGTAGGCATTCATAAGGCCTAACCTGCAAACTACATAGTCAGACCCAGTCCAGTCTTATTATTACGAACAGAACTTCAAGTTAGGTTATAAAAATTTAATTATTTATTTACACTATAAAGTATTAAGATTAGATATTATTCAATGAAAAGACTGTTAACAATAAAAACTCAAAACTGAACACCATCCAATTACCAACTGCACAAATAAGAAAGCGGTATTAATCACTGCTTGCCACATCAATGATGTCACTCACTACTGAACGCGAACGGTACCAAAGTACAAAAACTGGTCAAATTCTATTTGACGATTAATGAGTTTAATAGTAAATTAGCCTTTAATATTGCAGTATAATTATTTAATTTTATAAATTGAAGATTGACACAGCATACAATCTATAAGTTAAAATAAATTACATTTAATCTACAAACGTTAGACAAAAATACTTGTTTAAAAGTGATTTGACTAAATTACAAATGGCTGAATCTACTTTCGTAACCAAAACCAAGGCTACGCTAATCAAAATATCATCAACACAAAGCTTCTTTTGTTGTTCATAGTAGGTACATTTTTGTACAAAATTGCCGTTGTTTCAACATAACTAATTATTTTTAAATAAAATAATTTATAAACCAAGGTTAATTATTTTCGTTTGGATCGCCTAAAATGTAAAACCTTATTTTGAAGTTTTGTAGTATTAGTTTGACTCGAAACAGCTGTTCCATACAGCTGACATTCGTTGTAGTTTCTATTCTGTCTTACTCCTCAGTTCTCTTAGTCTGAGTAGAGACAAAAATATCCTACACTAGATCGACACAAAATGTGAAACAGACGTCTGGTCTGTGTTATTACTGCATCGTAGTTTTTATCGTAACAATTGTAGCATACAAATGAAATACTTTGTTCACCTTTATACATTAGGGTTTAAGACGATTTAAAAAAAGACACAAAAATTAAAAATCCGTGGCCGAGGCACTAAAATCCGGGACATCCGGGAAATCGGGGATAGGTAGACACGCTATCATAACTCTTTCCACAGGATACAAATTAAATTTAGTGCTACTTAATGATTTCTAGCTCTGATATAAAAGAAGTTTAAAGTAAATGTGTTTACAAAGTGCCAAATACTCATTGGTTAACCATTCGTTTACAGAAACTCCAAAGTGTTTATATTTTACAAATAATTAGTCGAAAACGACAGTGGTTTAAGGTTTAAAATAGTCAGTGAATCACCATTTGTTATAGGAACACTTAAAATTACTAGTGTGCCCACAAATTGCAAATAACAATAACAATTTCTTACAGTAACTTTACAAAGAAATCAGTCAGGATGATTTCAATAGGGGAGGAAGGGTGAACGTCTGGTTGTGAACTGTTTGGTGAAGTCGTTTTTAAGCGTTTAAATACAGGAATGATAACACAGTTGAGGTAATAATTTGAAATTAAGGATTGATATGAATAATTACTAGGAAAGGAAAATTTTGTACGGATTTGTCAGTATCATTACAAGGTTTCCCTCATTTTGTAATTCCATCTTTTCCGAAATAAAAATTTGCAGGTACAAATTCTTCGCTTGCCTCTTGCCTTGACTCATCATCGGAGATTTCTTGCTCTGTGTCCGTATCAAGAATCTGGTATTCACGAAATCATCTTCGTTTTCTTCTTCGTCATATTCAAACTCATTAGTCTCTGAATTTGAGTCAGCATTTAACCCTGCGTTATCCGGGGGGCCTAAAATAGCACCGTTAATCGCGGGTGAGCGTTGTGCTCACTTATACTTTCACGCCCTATTTGCGTGCAATAGTTATCTTTGGGTAAAAGAAATTAAATATTGTTACTAACAAAATATTTTATTTTGAAAATTAAAGGAATTTTGGTACATAAAATGGAACAAAAAGTTAACGTAAAATCTAAACGGGCGTGCAAAAATGTTTATGATAATCATACTTAAACTAACCTAATTTATTAACGTTTAAATTTAAAAACTAACACAAAAAGAAATAAGAAATATAAATGGAAATCTTATACGCTACAAACTTATATTTAGTCGGAGTCTGATTTTACACATTCGGTGCAATAAGTAATAGTATGCTCTTTACAAATTGCTCTTAGGCACTTAGCACATTTCGAACTGGTTTTGGGGTTTTTCTTCCTAGGACAGTAAGAACATTTCGGTCTAGTTTCAGGCATCTCCGGTTCTACAATATCTGGTTTGTCTGTCAAAGGCAGGTTTAAATATTGTTTAATTTGTAAGCTTAGAAGATATGGCAATGTTTGTGTTACACGTCGCATCATGTGAGGGTTTACAAGCTGTTCTGCCGAACATTTAAGATATAGTCGCCTTGACTCATTTGCATCTAGACTGTTGGATCTAAATATGACAAAACCGTTTATACCTGCGATATTGAGCACTGCAAAAAATACTGTCATAGGCCACCTGCAAGTGATTCTGGATACGGAATAAATGCTTTTTAGCTGATCTAGTGTATCGACTCCTGTTTTATTTCTGTTATAATCAGTTATCACCTTTGGTTTAAATGCATCACCTGATTCCGGATCAATTGTATCGTTTTCATGAAATGTAGATAGCAGCAAGATGTTTTTATTTACCTTCGGCACATAGGATACTCGTCCCATCTCGAGAGATCCCGTACTGGTTGTGCAACCTGAGCCTCAAGTTGAAGGTCGTACTCCTTCGGGTGGGCTTTCCTGAAATGCTGACGCGTAGGTGTCAAGTGCCGTTGGCACATGAGGCACGGTGTCTCGGGCTTCTTGGGGCCTTGCAATGCAGGCGTCTGATGTGCTGACCTAGTCCTGCATCGGTCTTAAAGGTCTTACCGCACCCACTGCACTGAACCATACTTGTGTGGATAAGAATAGGAGTGGCGCGCACTGACGCTAAACAGTCAGCAGTTTATATTTGGGATTAATAACTGTGCGACATTCATCACACACTCTAGTTTTACTACAGTCCTTCGTACCACTTTCGCACCACTTAGTCACCGATAAATCGGTGTCCCAACGGGAACCATGTGGAGGCGGGTGCACCGTAACTATAACTCGTGCTCGCCTGCTGAAGGTGCACACTTGACGACAGGGATGACTTTGCTTGTTAAGCAATTATGAGTTCGATACACACAATATTACTACCATGGAAGGCTCAAGAGTCATAGTTACTCCCGCCACAGTAGAGTTGATACTACCGCCGCGAGCTTAAAAATCGCATACACGCGCGCCGCGCGATACACGGTACACAGTTTAGTTGCTTTGATGAAGAAATACAGAGGTAGATTAGTATTGCACCACTTAATTTCTCCACAAAATAATATCAATTCGAACAGTGAAACTAACTTAGTGCACCTTGAAATATTTTTTAAAGGAAACTGAAAATTTACGTAACGATATACACAGTCAAAGAATGAAAGTGATACATTATAAAACTGAGAGCACAAAAACACTGAAAAGTTATTTAAAAAATTGGCTAATTTTTGGTTGCGAGAGCTTTGAAACACGCTGTCCTTCATTCGCTTAAAAAGCAGTAGCTGAACTTTGCTACATTCTGGTTACGCCTCGTACGAAGACTTCACTGTATCTAGCGCCGTGAAAGCTTCAGAACGTGAATGGGCGGTGTCGTCTGCTATTTCTTCTTCATTGTTACTGGCTTCTTGATCTTCTGACTCTTCAACTGATTTTATAATGTCCTTATCAGTTAGAATTTCATAGCCCATACCATTTGTATCCATGCTCAACCACTCCGCATCATCATCCTGTCACATTCTTGAGAGCCTCGAACCGGCCGGCATAAAGCAAGCACCTCTCTTACATTTTCAAGTGTTTCTATCTGATTTTCATTGGGGCCCTCTAAGTCTAGTTTTCTGGTCAAAGTTTGTTCCATGCTTTTTTTAATTTTCTTTTGTTAAGCCCCATTGGTCAACTAACATATAACGTGAGTCTTTTAGGTTTAATTTTTTTGAAAACTGTACCACGCTAACAGAAGTCTACGTAGCATTTCTTTTCTGTACACTCTTTTTAATTTTTCAATTACACCCTGTTCCATTGGTTGAATCCAAGGCGTCACGTTAAGTGGCAGAACATGATCTCAAATTCCTCGTCAGTCAGATGGGTGAATTGGCCCATTGTTCATTACCAGCAACACTTTACCCTAAAGGGTTTTTTTTGCGAAACTTGTTAACATTCGGTATAAAAAGATTTATTTATGCACAAATTTGATCATTTATATATTTCGCTATTATATGTCAAATTTAAAGGTCTATAACACACATTATATGCATTGAGCACTGTACCATATAACATTTCCATATCATCATTATACCTCCAACGATTAAGTGTAGAAGGTTCTTTCAATTATATATATTTACTATATTGCCTTTTCGATAATTCTACAGTTCAAACATTTAAAAATCTCCCAAGAGTATGCATAAGAAGTTCTTTAAGGTAAACATGTATGATATTACTGTTAACCATTTTTACTTGTGTGTTGTACATTTTACACAAAATACTCAATTAAAAAAAAACCTTTAATCGAACTTTTCGCTTAGACTGATGGTCTATTGAGATTTTAGCAGCTGCAACGATTAAATGCAGTTTTTTTAATTATTAGAGCCAATGTGGCTAAACTGTTATAAAATCACTAATGTGATTGCTACATTTTATTGACTCTTCATTAATGCCAATTAAGTGTAAAATATATAAAGAATACATCTCAAAATTACCTTTCTTGTCCAGAGGTCAAAATGACCGGTAGTTTTAGGTATTTACAATAGCCGGCGGTACTAGTGTTAATAATAATAAATTATACCTAAAACGATGATTATAATTTTTTTAGTGCAAGAATATAATATATCAAGTTAATAAAGACCATTAAATTATTAATAATTTTTAATAAAGACCATGTTTGAATTTTATAATCAGCAGATATATGATTTATCTACTAGGGTCATGACCTCTACTACTTATAACAACAAGAATTACCAATTAACATATAGCGAAAATATTTTTCTAAAAATCAATTCGTGATAACATTAAAATTGATTATTTGACTAATATAGTTAATAACCAAGATTACCTAGCTATTCTGGAATACTGTGTATGCAAGATCACACAAATCATACTAATTGTGACTGCCTCTTTCAAATTAAATTAATTAATTTTATATTTTCCAACAGTCCAATTTTTATACGCTGTGACGTCTGCTTAAGTATATATATATATATATATATATATATATATATATATATATATATATATATATATATATATATATATATATATATATATATATATATATATATATATATATGTATATATACAGGGTGGTCCTTTTAAAGTGTTACAAAGCGATATTGAGAAAATGGCTGAATGAAAATAAATGAAATATCTAGGGATACAATGGGTCGTTGGGGTACACTTTTTGACAGAGTAAGTAATGTTTTAACCCTTTCCACTTTTTAGGGGTGGGGGTTACTTTTACATGTTAAATGGAAAGGTGTAGTATTCTTTACGGATTCGTAATCTCCAGAAAAAACTACGTTATAATCAATGAATAATTTAATGCCAATGTCAATGTCACTACGCTAAATTCAACAAAATTAAAAAGAAAATCAACAGAAGAAAAAACTGATATTAGGTACATTATTTTATTATAAGAGGTGTTCAAAATGACGACCATTTTGTTCTAAACATTTATCAACCCTCTTTCAAAAAGAATTCCGCACTCTGAATAACATCTGGGGTGACTTCACGAACTGTACGCGTAATCCTTTCTCTCATGTCTTCGGCTGTACTTGGAGCAGTCACCATGACTTTTTCTTTGACGAAACCCCACAAGAAAAAATCAAGAGGGGTTTAAGTCTGGCGATCTTGCAGGCCAATTTACTGGTCCCCCACGTCCAATCCATCTGTTAACCAGGAAGCAAACTACATAAACGTTTATCTCGCGGCGATCCAGGTGTAAATCCTCTAGACGAAGCCTATCACGATCCTAACGATATAACAAGTTATCATCAAGCAGAAAGGTTGCTTCAAGATCAAGCTTGGAATGGTGTACGCTCGAAGGATTCAAGTTTTGGTGAGAAAACAGCAGCCTTTGCCGTAGCGAAGGCCATGAAGGTTAAAACCGCATTGGGCATGGGTGCTAAGAAGGCGAGGTTTAGAGGTTTTACAACCTATTCGAAAATCTGTCAAACGTCTGCTGAAAGAGGGTAATCTGAAGAAATGTATTGATGTCAGTCTATGAGCTGCTAAGCAGGCCGTTAAGATTGCCGATGGAAAGAAGAAGGTACAGGTGCCTAGAATCATAGAATCATTCCGATACCTAAAACTGGCGTCTTCCTTCTATTCCTAATACCCCTATTCGCTGGTCTCTCAGCTGCAGGTGCTCTTGCCGGCGGTGCGAGCGGTATAGCTAAACCTGTCAAGCATGCTTCGGCGGCGAAGAAGCAAATGGAGGAGGCTCAACGTCATAACCAAATATTGGAGGCGGTGGCTGTAAGAATCGACAGAGGACTTTATTTGAAGCCTTATAAGAAGGGATGTACTTTATACTTCACCGTATAAAGTTGGAGGCATTGTTGTGCTTGACGCCGTTGATAGTGTAGATGGAGACAGTACTTCCTCAACATGAAATATAATTTTTGCTGTATTAGTAGCTGCCATCTATTTTTATAATTCTTTGCAATTAATTTTTACATTGTTCATTGTTATTTATTCCATTTTTTCAGCTTCCAACATCTACGCTTGAATGGGAATTAATAGCACAGGACTACAAAAATATGTGGCAGTTTGAAAATTGTCGAGGAAGCATTGATGAAAAACACGTAGCAATTAAGAAACCTCCTGGTAGTGGATCTTATTATTACAATTATAAAGGGTTTTTATAGTGTGGTTCTTTTAGCTAGTAAATGCTAAATATATATATATATATATATATATATATATATATATATATATATATATATATATATATATATATATATATATACACACTGGAAGCAATGGGCGGGTTTCAGATGGAGGGATTCTACAGGAAGCTGATTAAATTTGCCATCACCTAAGAAACCTGCTGGCGTAGATGTCGCACTACCATACGTATTTATTGGAGACGCGGCATTTCCTTTGAAGGAAAACATACTGAAACCATATCCACAAAAACAAATTACCCACGATGAAAAGATATTTAACTATAGACTTAGCAGAGCAAGACGAGCAGTCTAAAACTCTTTTGGCACTTTAACCTCCCGTTTTGGAGTTTTTCAACGATCCTTTTCTATAAATTTGAAAATGTTGACGAGATTATACTCGCATGTTGTGTTCTTCATAACCGTTTACTAAAGCATTGTAAGAGCTACAACCATTTAATTTGGATTTTCAGGATGTAGAGAATGGCGTAATTATTGAAGGTGACTGGTGCAATGACATGAACCAACTCTTAGGACTACAGCACCTAAGAGGAAAACAACAAACACTTTTAAGGGATAAAGGAATTCATCGATACAAGTTGCGTTTCACGCTCGAGATTTGTACATATATCCATCCTTACCCTGATCAACGTCAATGGTTTTGGCAGTGAAGAGCAGTACTGGATTTCAACTACCTCAATGGTTACTGGTTGTTTTCCATACCAAGAAGCGAAATAATAGGGAAGAGAGTGCAGCAACATTCGATTACTTAAATATCTCGAATATAAAAGCAAATATTAATAATAGAAGATATCCATACGAGCATCAAAATCTCGTTTTCGCTGGTAACAAGTACGTGGTAGTAGGTATGGAGGCAGTTGACACGGGGTTGGGGGCAATTGGCACGAGGTAAGCTTCCGTTAGCTTCTTCGGCATTGTTGCTTCCGGTGTGGTCATCCTCAACGCCTTCTTCAGCTTCCGGTGTTGATCCTCAACGTCTTCTTCTGTTGATCATCCTCAACCTCTTCTTCTGTTGGTTATCCTCGACGTCTCTTCTTCTGTTGGTCGTCTTTTGATGCTGATCCTAAACGTCTTTTTCTGTTGATTCTCAACGTCTTTTTCTGTTGGCCATCCTCTACGTCTTCTTCTCTTGGTCATCCTCGCCGTCTTTTTGAGCATCTGGTAGCTTCTTCGGTATTGTTGCTTCCGTTGGTCATCAACGTCTTCTTCTGTTGGTCATCCTCGATGTCTTCTTTCGTTTTCGGTAATTGAGAGTTTGTATATACCTTGAAAAATTGCATCGTTTGAGATTTGAACCCGTGAAAGTTCATTTGCTAGTCTTATTCAGTAGCTACTGAGCTAGCGTTATACATTAATAATATAGTGTAGAAGATGTATTAATATGATTTTTAGCTAATGACGCTAGACAGCTCAATATAAAAAGGGATTGCCTGTAACTAGATTAAAACTCGTGTAAATTGGTGTAATAAGTCAGTATATTTACCACGGGACCACTCTCACCTTTAGATATAGAATGTCGAAAGCGTTATATCTTTGTAAATGTTTGTTGTGACGTCATAAGTACCTGTTATTATTATTATTATTATTATTATTATTATTATTATTATTGTGACGTCAATGTTACGGTTATCATATTTAGAGTGTAAACGAATAATGAATCTGATAATGAAACATTGTAAAAAACCATACGCATAACGTTATTTCTGATGATTTTAGTTACTAAATTAAACGTTATTTATACAAAAGATGTGTAATTACTTTATTAATCTTCGTAGTCCACACGCTAGGTAACGTTCTGTGTTTTTGAGAGGTCCCCGCAATGTTTTTGCGGAATTATGTTGTCAAAGGTGTACTTATTAAGAATCTTGTGGTTACCAGGCCCAAAAATGGCCAGTTAAGTTTTTATACAGGGTGATCACCTTGTTAGTGCTAGAACTGTACATTATAAAGTACATTATTTGAAATAAGGATTTCATTTTAAGTATTTTGTTTTTGGAAATACTTTTCGGAGGTGCTTCAATATTTAAAGGTTCGTCATCTTCGGAATCCGAGTCAGCTTGGTTTGCTTGAAATTGGGTCTCGCTAAAATTAAATAATTCGGAGAAAAAAGTTAATAAAGCTGATGGAATTTGAATTTCATCCCACGATTGTCTCAAACTTTTAGTTGATTCTTTTAAAACATTTTGACATGTCAACCTCTCGTACTTTTTTTCATAGGATCGCATACAGTTTTTGTGATAATAGATATCTGCTGCAAAAATAGAATCAATAGTGCGTAGATCAGCAATTCTAGTAAAAACTTCATCTTTTAGAAAAGCAGTAATGCTTAAAAGATGTTGGGCTCTGTCTCTTTCACAAATTCTATATGTTGTACTGCAATGTTTTCGTAGTCATATTTTACCACATATTACGCAGGGAAATTTTTCGTCTTTAATAACTGATGAACATTGCGAGACTTCACTTTAGATCTGGTATATCTATCACGATTACAAGAAGACTGCTCACCTATTTCGACATCAGATTCCAAATATTCAGGTTCGGGATCTTCTAATTTTTTATCAACCTTTCTATTTTGGTCTTCATTGTATAGGTACGGTAACACTCATTTGTCATATGATAAAAAAACAAAGAGTCACTGCTTATCATTTTTAATCTCTCACAGACAATATCTTTTCGTTCACGAGCAGCCCATCGCACTTTTCTACAACCGTTTATTCCACTTAACTTGCCACCTTGTTGACAAACTATACATAAATTTTCATTAAATTTTAAAGTATTACGACGTAAAGACACTCCGGCTTTATCCATTTCGTAGGTATATTTAACAAAAGCAAGCACGACGTATTTGTGACGGCCCGGCGCGGCGCGGCGTGAAACTCCGTATCGCGTCGTACTTAAATTAAGACTGGATCATAGACAAAACAATAGTGATATGAACAGTCTAAAAACAAACGCACTCGGAAGTTCGCTTTTCTATTGGCTATACCCCACGCGCCGAACAGATTCAGTAATGAAAACGCGTGATCAGCACGTGTTCTATGCAAAAGCGATATAGTTGCTTTAGGCTAGGCCTCCACTTGCGATTTACAGTCGCGCGATTTAATAATCGAAAAAAAATCGCTGTCGCAGAATTTCTGAACGTCCACACACTTGCGACAGAAAAATCACAAGACAAGTTGCTTTTCCAAGATGGACATGGACGACATCGACGCTTGTTGTATTATTGTTCTGTTGCTTCGGGCAAAAAGTAAACGCCGGAAACATCGTTATTGGGTACATCCGTTAACAAGTCAAAGATTAATTAAAGGACAGTTTTATAAGTTGTTTGAAGATTTATGTGAACACCCGGTGAAATTTTTCAAGTATTACCGCATGAGTAAAAGTAGTTTTGAAGAACTGTTACAAATAGTTGGTCCTTCAATAACCTACACAAACACAAGGTGGAGAAACGCTATACCACCAGAAGAACGATTGTCTGTAACTTTGAGGTAAGTATAATAAATTATCAAGTATGTGCGATATATAATTTATTATTAACATTGTGAAGCTACATAACATATTTTTTCATTATTTCCTGATAAGTCTATGAAGTATACTATTTTCAAGTCAAGAGATAATTGAAAAATATAAAAATGAATTTACAGGGGTATGTTATGAAATTAAATCTAAATACAAAAACGAGTTTAAAAGTTAGACAGATCATACAAATCACTTCCGCTTGTAGAACATGGTGACAAAATGTTTTATGAAAACTTACTGAAATAACTCAGTATATTATTTCCAGTGTTCTGTGAGAAGTTAGCTTGAGTAGCACCTTGAACATAAGTAGAATGAACTTGATGTGGTTGAGGTTGAGGATTGTGGTATCTAGCATTGCGCATTACGTTCAATATTTCAACTCTAGCGTAGTGTTTCTGGTCATCATTTAATTTTGCTAACATTGGTACCAACATCAAAGCAAAATGTCTATCTTCATTTTGTTTATCACTCTGGTTTGCTTGTAGTATATTTAATAATGCCTTCTTCATCATCAGTTACAGTGGTGTTGTTTCCATCTTGAATGTTACCAGTTGTCTCTGCAGAATGCTCTTGTTCTTCGAGATTTTCACTTTGGGAAATATTGCTACTTGTCTCCCTGCCCTTACAAAAGGGCAACAGAAACAAAAGTGCTTCAAAATGGATGTATTTCCTTCTTTTTTTGCACCTTGGCCTGAAACTGTTTTTCGTTGAGCTGCAATTTCCCTTTGAAAACAATCCTTTAGATTCTTCCACTTCCTTTGGACTTCTGCACCTGGAAAAACCATATACATGAGTGTTTATGTTTAAATTTAATAAACTAAAAACAAAACAAGGGGTACAAAATTCTTTTTTTACAGGTACCTTGCTACTGGTAGCAGCTTCATTGCTTTGCACTTTGAATTTCTGTTGGGTGCTAGTACCATTGGGAACATCGTAAAGGATACATGTGCACAACTATGGAAATCGCTACAACCACTGTACATGTCAGCTAAATCTGAAGAAGAACGGAAAGAGATTGCCAAAGTATTTCATCTGAGGACAAATTTCCCAAATTGCATTGGCGCTATCGACGGCAAGCATATCAGATTACTTAAGCCGCCTAACTCTGGTTCTCTTTTTTATAACTACAAAAATTACTTTTCTATTGTGCTACCAGGTATAGTGGATGCAGACTACTGCTTCATAGCAATAGATGTGGGATCCTATGGTGCCAACACAGATTCTAATATTTTGAAAAACTCCGCATTAGGTGCAAAGTTGAATTCTGGAGATTTAAATATTCCTCTGGAACAAACTCTTCCATATGATGAAGAAGGCAAGTCAATGCCTTTTGTTATTGTGAGTGATGAGGCTTTTGCCCTGTCAAAAAAAAACATAGTTAGACCCTATTCTAGAAGAAATTTGTCAATGAAAAAACGTGTGTTCAACTACAGGCTATGCCGTGCACGAAGAATGGTGGAATGCGCCTTTGGTATTTTAGCCAATAAATGGCGAATTTTTCATCGGCCCTTGGATGTACAAATAAACTTAGCAGATGACATTGTAAAATCATGCTGTGTTTTGCACAATTTTGTAAGGAAAAAAGATGGAATACGTTTTGAAGATGAATGTTACGAGTGTAATTTAGAGGGAATACCTCAAGTTGGTGTGAGGTCTGATTTTACAGGTACGGGAGTTAGAGACTATTTTGCAGACTATTTTATTTCCCCACATGGGTCCGTGCCTTGGCAATATGACATGCTCTAGTGAACTGTTAAACCAGTAGTGTTGTTGTCTGATACAATTTATTATGTAGTTGTGTGTTAGATGTATCAAGATTATAACGTCGTAGGTCATAAAGTTTAACCAAACTACAATATAATTATTATAACGGTAATTTTGTTCCATAAATTTACCCTACACTACTTAATATTAGCAAAAATGATAATGAAACTTGTCGGTCTTATCTCTAAATCTATTATGTTGATGCTACGTACAATGTAAACAAACAACATGTTTGAATAAATGGTACCAAGTGGTTGGTACAAACTTTTTCCCAAGTAAACAAGTGAAAAATGTGGTTTTGAAGTGTTTGTAGGTTAGGAAATTCAGTGTTGTGCCAATGACTTGGTACCATTTATTTAAATTGTAAAATTAATTTATGTGGATATAAGACCTACAAAAGAAATCATCAAAAAAGCAGAAGTCGCTAAATTATATAAATACTATTATATGTTACCATTACTTTTCTTCTCTTTCGGTGTCAGATCATTCCAGTTTCGAATCAATTGACTACTAACTTCCGCCCACAATTTCTCCTTTACATTGCGGTCACTGTATTCTTTCAGCTCTTTGTTATAAAGAGCTGGTCTCTTTTCAACTTCGCTTATGAGAATATCACTATCAATCACATCTACAAATAATCCATCACTTATACTAACTTCGCTAACACTTTCTGTTTCATTGTCAGCCATCCTGACAGATCTTACAAAACAAAATTGGATATAAATAAATATGAACACGGAACGATGTATCTTAAAGACCTGCGACAACACGACTAGACAGTTGCTAGTGGATGCATTCCCATAAACATGACTAGTGACTCATTCTGGTTAGCGACAGTCGCGTCGCGTGGAAAATAGAACCAGTTGCATCTTTTTAATCGCTGCGTGTTTTTCGTCGCAAGTGGATGCTCCCGCATTTAAACCTATACAGTTCCATATTTTATTTCAGCTGAGACTAAACAATCGCGCTACTACAAATCGCAAGTGGAGGCCTAGCCTTAGACATTGCATCCAGATTTGTGATTATAAGCATATAATATTTTAATTGCATGTAGCACATACGTATTATCCATATAATATGGGCTGCAAAGTAATAAAACAATAACTGGCCAAAATATTGAGTGGTAACAAACCAAAACATGTTTAGAATTGACTACAAAAGCGTTATAACTTGTAAAATTGCGGGGACCTTTCAGCGAATACAGAAGTATAGCTAGCGGTTGTATTATCGCAGCGGTGCACAAACTTTTCCTGATGTGGGGCCGCATTTAAAATTTAATTATTCTGGCGGGCCGCATAATACATTATTCAAATTATATAATTTGGAATTAACAAAAACATTTATTGTGAAAAAACTAGTTTAATACATATACGTATAAAAAAACAAAAGCACATTTTTGATTAGTGTAGTAGTCAGTGTGAGCGTTGATGCTGCATCTTAGAAACTAAATGATTTATGTCAGGTTGGATGTTAGTAGTGTGCAATCTCATAATTGCATTAAAATTTTCATCTGTTAGCCGGTTTCGATCGTGAAGATCGATAAGTTCTAACTGCAAATCTGGTTTTACGTCTTCGAATGAAGCATCAAATGGGTTGGCAAAAGTTCTAACTAGCAATTTGTCTCGTTGAAATTCCTCAAATCTCTCTTCAAATGCTTTTTGTACCTTCTCGACGTGGAAAGCATATGTTACAGAACTAATATTATACTTTTTAAACACATTGCTGCAATTGGGAAAATGATTAGTGTTATTATTCAAAAGATTTGAATGGAATAAGCCCAATTTTGTTTGAAATGCTGCAATATTGGCTGCAAGATGTGATACAAATTGATCTTTTCCATGGAGCTTAAGATTCAACCCATTTAAATGAGCAGTAATGTCGGTTAAAAATGCCAAGTCACATAACCATACATCACTTTCAAGATAATCGACTGACTGGCCTTTGTCAATAAGAAAAACTTTGATTTCATCGATCAAGTCTAAAAAACGTTGTAACACCTTCCCTCTGCTCAGCCATCGAACTTCAGTATAAAAAAGTAGGTCTCCATGCTCGGCTTCAATTTCATCAAGAAAACTTTTGAATTGTCTATGATTTAGACTGCGTGACCTAATAAAATTTACAACTTTTACCACGTCACCCATAACCTTCTTAAAACTTAGAATCTGGCCTATCAAATTCTGCTGATGAATTATGCAATGATACTTTATTAGCTCTTGTGTTAATCCTAATTCTTGTATATGTTTTTCAAGGAGTGTCACTATTCCTTTATGACGGCCAACCATGGCGGGCGCACCATCAGTAACTATTCCAACCAGTTTTGACAGTTCCACGCCATGTTTTTCAATACTTTGAAGTAATCCTCGCAATAAATCAGACCCCGTTGTCTGTCCGTGCAGTGATTGAAATTCTAAAAGTTCTTCATATATTTCAAAATCATCAGTAACCCCACGCGCAAAAATACACATTTGAGCTGTTGATGTAATGTCAGTAGATTCATCCACAGCAAGTGAATAATATATACATCTTTGAAATATATCACAAAATTTAGCTTCAATGTTTTCTGAAATATCTATTACGCGACGTTGCACTGTCATCCGGTTCAAACTGACTGCATTAAAGTTTTTTACACAATTTTTACAACATAATTTTTGTGATGCAGTAACTAAACACGTTTTTACGAAATCACCATCTGTAAATGGTTTTGAATTTTTAACTATTAAATTAGCTATATCAAAACTTGCTTCAACTACTTGTTCCAAATCGTTACTATTTTTCACAAAAAGATTTTGTTGAGTCTTTAATGAACGGCAAAGTGACGCAACCTTTTGTTTTCTAAGTTCTCCTGTAAATTTCTGATTAAAATGCTTATGTTTAGTTTCAAAGTGTCGCTTGAGATTGTATTCTTTGGTAACACTTATGTTTTGGCACACGATACAATTTTTGTTTTCTATAAAACACTAAAACAGTATTGTTCAGTCCATTTTTCTTGAAACAACCTTCGTTCATCTTCTAAAGATCGTTTTTTCATCTGTGGTTTGTTAGACATATTGTCAACAAAAACAAATATGAATGCTGAACGCACAAATTTAATAATATGTAGTTTTATTGTAGGCGTAACGACTTACAGTACTTCGTGTAACTACCAACTATTAACAACCGTCCTATACGTACACGACTACACGTACAAATAACATGGCCACGCACAATGCAGGCAAAAGACACGAATCCCGATGAAGATACTCGAATGGGTTCGGTTATTCCTGAGATTCACCGGTGGGATGCTACTAAAACTAAAATATCAAAAACATTTACTTACTTCATTTATTTTTAAACAAATTCTGAATTTTATTGTAGTAATTCGGATGTGCGGGCCGCGGGTTGTGCATCGCTGATTAACGGGTAGTCGCGGGTGCTAGGCAACAAAAATGGTCGCGGGTGTATCTGACAGATACATAACTTTAATTATTAAAATACCATTCCAATTTTTGAAACGGTTAATTTTGTGGGCTAGTGGATAGATCATAATGATTGAATACATTAATATATCGTCGCTGCGCATGCAAGAACCGCTAAGTGCGTTAAAGTAAATTTTACAGGAGACAGAAAAAACGTTACTAAAAGTTTATATTTCAAGTAATTTAGTATGTGATTTTTTTGAGATTAATTAAAGCGTTACAATAATTTTAAAATATGTGTGGTCTATAAATTGACAAATGAATGATTACCCTGAAATAAAATTTATATTAGTATGCACTTAGCGCTTTTTATTTGCGCGTATTTTGTACATGGCCGTTTTCACAATAAAAAATGATTTACAGGAATCTCGTTTTATTGAAACAGATAATACTCTACAATAATATTATGAACAATACAAAAACAAAACAATAATTCTACAAATAAACAAAAACAAAGAAAAAGTAAAACATTACAAAATATTAATGAAATAATCCAAATTATCAATGGTCTAAATTATCGTAAAAGAGTTGGTGATCCTTGTGCATGCAAGACTTCAACGATTGTAAATTATCAAATTTTTTTTTCAATTTTTAGAGGTTTTTCAACTCTTCGACACTGCCCTTAGGTCTACGGTGTGGAAGGGGTTGAAATTCTTCCGAATGCCTTAATTTTTAAAATACCTCTCCATTGGTATACCTTAGTGCCCTAATATCATTGACACATAATTGCTAGAAAGAGCTTCATAATTTTTAAAAAATGAGTAATCTAGATGTTTGACTATGTACGGTTGCTTGATTTTCGTGCCTGTCTCATTCTGCTTAGGTAATCTGCCGGAGTGTAAATCGGCGGAGAAAACAGACCTGGTGTAGAATGGACACTGTCTACCTCCATCATAGTGTGCCCTTTTTCTAATATAATTTGTTCAATTGTGATATTATGTATTTTCGTCACATTTACTAGTGCACTTGCTAGACATCGATTTTTATTCTGATAAGCACAACCATCTGAAATAATGATGATTTTCTTATAATTGAGATGGTTTAAAATGAAATCTAGAACGCACGATGTAAATTCGTTGAATGAAACCGCTTCATCTCCTTCGTGCCAAACATACAGATGTACGTCTTTGTTATTAGAGGCATAAATACTGAAGTTGTGTACTTGTAATTTTTGTTTGTAGTATTGCTTGGACACCAATAGTTTACTACAAACCAACATGCTTTGAACATCCATTGTAAAAACCAGGGTAGTGGGATCATCTAACAATGAAGCTATTGCGTTTTCTTTAACTTTTAGTGCCTCCTCTTTTTTTAATCTGTGCAAATCATATTCAGTCTGACTTAAGGTATCTTCCTTGAAAGCTACACATAGATCACATTGATCTTTGCGAGGCTTATGAATCGAAATTTTATTTTTTTCCAGCACTTCGCAGAATTTTTTTCTCGTAACCGAGAGATTAGCTGTTTCCGCACACCAAGTCTGATAAACTTGATGCATATGAACAAGTGATCTAAAAGAAGAATCAACGTAAGTTCGGGTTGTTGAAGATCTGCAGTAGTGGCTAGGAACTTTTGGAATCATTTTTAGCCAGCTTTCTACAGAGCTTGACTTATTAGTCTTTCTTGTTTTTTGGGATTTTAGCTCACCACCTCTCATTTCACTTCCATCTTGCTTTTTTCCTTCGGCTTCTTTATTTTCTGGTTTATCTGCTCTTTCCGAGTTTGCGATACAGCGATTGAAAGAATCTTTTTTGATATCTAAAGTAGACAAAAAAAATCTCGGCATACCCTTGATTTGATTCCATCAGTGTCGGGCAGATAGCAGTCATAGCCGTAGTTTTTTTTTTTGGTTTAAGTGTCTCCGTGGTGGCTCTTCTTCTTTTTATGGATCTGAAGTCAACAAGTCCTCTCAAATAGGCTTTTTTAGAATCCCAATTTTTCAATTCTTCTGAAAACTTCTCACACATAAAACAACTTTTAGATGAATTAGTAGTTTTATTATGCTTACACAATTTCGGTTTGACTAGTCGTTGTTTCCTTTCAGTCAAAATATAGGTATTTTTTTTAACACGTTTTGTGCTTTGATGCTTTTGACCCATCAATCTAAGTTCCTCGTTTTTCTTTCTTGAATTTTTTTTGGTTGTAGGCTGTTCTGCGTTTCCATCAGAATAATTTTGTTCTCCTACATCAGGGGTATGGTTAGTTTCAATAACTGTTTCCAAATTATTAGAAATATCACTCAAAATGTTTGCATCTTGTTTCAAGTTATCATCGTTCTTTCCATCTGGTGCTATCTCATTTGTTTGTTATTGTACTCCAATTGAGTTATGCAGTTCTTGTGAAGTAACCCTTTCTATTTCAATTTCCATAATATCATCATGTACAGGTAATAAATTTGTCTCATTGTTTATATTATATTGTATTATTTCTATGTCATGCTTGATATTAGTTACATTAGTCAGTTCTTCTATAATAATCCCTTCTTCCACTTGATATTCAACATTAGGTAAGAAAATTGTGGAACAAATGGCGTCACTATTTTCGAGGTTATTTAAAGCCATTTCCATTAGTTTCCTACCTCTTGAGTAACCTATGGCAATATCTGTAAAAAAAGGGTTAAGGTCCAAATTTAGAGAGGACGAAGTCATGCAATAGATAATAGTTAAAATATTAAAAATAATTTCAGTGAGTACTTTAGTTTTGGTTAGTTAAAATTAACAAAATTTGAGGTTAATGTAATATAATTAGAACAAAGTAAACGATATATTGGTTAATTTAACGTTAATTCATTTAATTATGCTTTCTTACCTATTTATTTAGTAATAAAATGTTCCAATAATTTAATTTTATTGTTAACTTCCACTTAAAAAAAGGTCGTAATGCGACACGTATTATTCACTTTCATTAAAATGCGCTACAAAATTAGCTATGTGGAACTAATTCTACATAGCGGTTCTTGCTGGCACTAAATAATTATTTTGCACATGGCGCGTTTGGTTTAAGCGGGTATTTCCAATGCAAGACGTTTGATTTTAACATGACTGATTTTACAGAACGGTAGATTCCGGTGTTTTGCGCTTCTTTCAACACATAACACATTTTAGCCCAAAAGTTCACATTGCGTATTTTGCAAGCGCAGCGACGATATGTATTTAGCTACTATAAAGCTAAATACAGAGTTAACAAGCCCTCAAATTCTTTCTAAAACAGATTTTCGTTTGCACTTTGTTGTTAAAATGTAAGACCCATTTGATATCATTACAAATATCATTAGTAACCGATTTCGACTGGTCGTCCAAAAATCGTCGTGTGCAGGGGGTCACGGGGGGCGAATTTGCAAAAAAAACTAGTAAACAGCCGAGTGATGTTTTAAAATACGACTTGTGTATAATTTGCAAAGATGCCGGACATTTATATACCTTTCAAGAAAAATCTAGACAAAAATTTATAGAATGCACCAAGATACGTATGTCAAGGAAATGATCCTAAATTGTCCCACATATTTTCAAATTTTAACGATTTAAAACTGCAAGAACGTTTAAAATGGCATAAAAATTGCTACAAAACCTATACTAACGCAAAAAATATTGAGTCATACAAATTAAAATATATGAAACTACCTACTATGCTTCTTCCCCAATACACAGCAAAATCGCTTTTTACGAACGTCACAATTTGATGTGAAAAAATGTGTGTTTTGCCAAATACGTTTACAAAATCAAAAACTATGCCAGGTTATGACAAATAATATGGAAAATAAAATTAAAAGTATATTTCGCGACAATCCGATATTTTATTCAAGAATTGGCGAAAACGATTTGATTGCAAGTGAAATAAAATATCATGCTTCATGCGTTTCCAGAGAATTACGCAATACAAAGAATAAAGAACAGCAAAAAAACAACAGGGAAAAAAATAAAATTAGAAGAAGATGAAGCCTTAAATCAATTGCTAAGTGAGATGGAGTATGGTTTTAAAAAAGAAAAAGGGTATTCTACGACCACAGTTAGCAAGCGATATGGTGAAATTGGTGGCAACATAGACGACAGAATTCTTACTAAAAAAATTTTGAATCATTTTGGAGACAGTATTGAATTAGTAAAATGCTCTAAGAAAAACGAACCACGAATATTTATAAAAAAGTTTTCCAAACAACAAGCTATTGAAACAATCGTTCATCATCAGAAGCTGAAGCTTCAAACTTAGTCTGTGGTACATCCGAATTACAAATGTTGACAAAAATTTGCCAAAATATAAAAACCGAAATGAATAACATACCAAAAAATGCAGATTTTAAAAACATAAAAATTTCTGATTATAAAAAATACATTCCAGATAATTTATATTTGCTTATTAGTCTCCTTATTTGTAATGAATCAAGCAGCGACACAAAAGAAACTGAAGTACTAAATCTTTGTCAAGATGTTATTTTTGCATATTCAAATAAAAAATATACCCCGAAGCATATTGGTCTAGGACTGCTAGTTCACCAGGAAACGAGATCTAAAAAACTTGTTGAAGCAATTCACGCTTGCGGTCATTGTATATCATACGTTAAAGATACGTAATAGCATTGCCCACGAGGAAATTCTACTTTATCTTGGAGAATGATCATGTGACAATACCCAGACAATTAGTACCAAATAGATTTGTCCAGTTTGCTGCTGATAACATAGATATATTAGAAGAAACTTTAGACAAGACACCGACATTTTACGGAACACAAATGGCGGCATTTCAGAGAGGAGCGGCAAATAAAAGTATATCTGAAAATTTTAAATTGTTACCATATAACGTGAAACTCAATATTCCCAATGACCTTCACTCTCTGGAAAATAGTCACTTTAACAAAACTAAAAAGAAGGTACAAACTGAAGAAAATCAAAATATTATTACTGAAAAAGGAAGACATCTGACCTACTATATAAAATATCAAAATATAACTTGGTGAATATGCAGGATAAACGATTCCGAAAACGAAGACATAGTAATTCCGCAGTGGTCGGGGTTTCGTAAATTAATTTTGGAAAACAATTCGTATACAACTACTTATGGATATTTACCTTTGTTGCCCCATGTTTCCTCAGAATATGACACAGTTTGAACCGTAATATTAAAATGTCAGCAAATTGCAAAAAAATTAAATAACATGTACACAGTAATCACTTTTGTTCAAACAATTTATTATAAGGAAAATAACTACAATGGCATAAGCCTGAAGATACAAAGAACGTAATTTTACGATTAGATGAGTTTCATATTACTATGAATTACTTAAAAATAGTTGGACAGTTTATGGCAAATTCTGGTATTGCAGATGTTTGGCTAGAAAGTGGTCTTTATGGCCAGTCTACTATAGATGGGATTTTAAATGGAAAGAAATACAATAAAGCAATACGAGCACATAGATTAACATACGAAAGTCTAATGAGAATGCTTATACCTTTGTTTATCAAATGGCTTTATGAATTCAAAGGTGCTTCAGTAAATTCATTAAACTTAATTAATCTTTATGTATCAGAAATCGGCAATAATCTGAAAATGAAAAAAGATGTATTGCCAATTTTCTATAAAACATCAAGCATAACAACAGAGTTATTCAAAGAATTTCAAGAGTTTATTGAAACACAAACAGCTACCTTTAAATACTGGTGTACATACTTGGAGTTAGTTGAAATCCTGCTAGAATTTCAGTTTGCTGAAAGAAGTGGAAATTGGATACTACATTTAGTTTTAGAAAAATGCTTCCATTTTTTTGCCTTTGATCACGTAAACTATTCTAGATGGGGTACAATCTATTTGTTAAATATGTACAAACTTTCTGATACAGCACCAGAAATTTATGAGGAATTTGTGAACGCAAATTTTGTTGTTAAGAGATTAAACGGAAATTTTAATCAACTTTCTGTGAACCAAGCATTAGAACACATTAACAAGACTTCAAAAAGTGCAGGAGGAATTATAGGGTTGACGAAAAATAGTACAAAACTAGATGAATGGTTTTTCAGTTACAATTATGTTGGAATGATATTGGATGAATTTCGTTCATCATTGAATAGTGATATAGCACATCTAGTAAAAATGTGGAATGTGGTGTAAAACGCATGAAAGTTGATGAGGATTCGGTACAAAAATTACAAAGTGAATTGATTAGATTCAACGTTTTTTTCTAAAAATGAAGATCGACTATTAGTTATTTCAACTAATGAAATAGCATCCTCAAATGTACAAAGTTATTTATTAACCGTTCAGAGGATTGGAGAAGAAGCAATGAACAAATTTCTTGCGTTTATTGGAACCCCTGATTTTTACAAACCATTAAAGAAAAATAATATACCAACATTTTATCACACTACGGTCAAAGTTGCTGCAATTGAAAAAAGAAAACTTAGGAAAAAGGACAAGAATTCTTGCAGAAAATATTAGCGGCCGAAGAAATGGGAAGAAGATATGAAGATATTTTTAAACATGAATTAACAACATACCCAATGCCTCTTGAACCTAACGTTGTAATTTCTACTCCTACAAATAAATCTGCCTTGGGAAACATCATTGAATACTTCACCAAAGAATTACCCGCATCAAATTTTAAAACATGCCACATTTTTGATGGAATGGCTTTAATACAGGGCCTTGAGAAATCTAATAACGCCAAATCGTTTGGAGATTATGCAGCTATTATTAAGGCAATCGTATTTAAAAACAAACATAATGTAGATAGAATATATTTAGTATTAGACCATTACAAATAATTATCTTATAAAAAATTGCACACGAGATAAAAGCGAGTCAAAGAAAACTATTGAAAGAATAATTGAGAACTTAGATACCCAGTTACCTCAACAATGAAATTTATTTATTCATTCTGTATTAAACAAAAACCATCTTACCAATGTTGTTAGTAACCAGCTATATGAATATTCTCTTAATTTGGTTGTTAAGTTTATTACCAGTGGAGGATTTCAAGACGTACTCGTATATAAGGCTAATTATGATATACAGCATGATCTATTAGCAGCATCTCACGAAGAGGCTGATACGCGAATTATATTACATATTTTATCGGCTAAAATGGAAGGATATCAAAGATGTATAATAGATTGTAAAGATACAGACGTATTGGTACTATTAGCTTATGATGTACTAACACCAGAAGTTTTGTTACGGTAAAAATGCTCACTAAGACAAGGTGACAGATAAACCTGGTAGTAACAACCTTTTTTTGTGGTTGTATTAAAAAGTACATTAATTTAAGAATCGTTCATTTATTTGGCGTAATATTAGAAAAGTTTTTAATTATTAAAATGTAGAATTGAGAATGGCAATTTAATTGGCATTTCCTAGAACAAATCTTTTGGGTGTAATATTTCATAAAGAGTTATAGTTCCCTTTCTTAAAAAATGGATTCATATTAGTGTATCCGCGCAACGCATGAAAACTTTTAGGGGGAAATACTCATTTGAGTTATTCTGAAAGTCTTTTTTCTCAATTCACTTGTTGCTAAATGTATAAGCATGCAGCATGTAGTTGTGGGGAATTTTCCCTAAATATTTGTTATTGTTATTTTTTTTCTCATTATAGTTAAAACTAAAGCCTTTGCTTTTTTTTAGGCACTTTTTAATTACTCACTTTACCGATTGGCCACCCCTATTGATAATAAACCCTTAGGTGTTTTTCATGTTAAGGATTTAAAACCCCATTAGTTCTTATTTTTTCGTATTCTTTTTAATTATTTTTCTATTTTAGTATTTTTACATTCTGGTTTTCTTATTTATATTTTTTAATTATTTTGATAATTTTTCAAAATAATTTTATTTTGTGCTTATTTCGCACATTATTTTATTTTATATTTTTGTGGCTTTGCAAACCACTTATTTTATTTTTGCTACATTTGTTTAGCACGATTGTTGCTACATTTGTTAGCACGATGGTTGATATTTAGATCCCATTGTGCGATTGAATTGCCGACTTTGTGGGACATTAGTTATCAGGCAGATTATCTTCCTTTATTGGATTTACAATTTGCTATTGTTACAATAGTAAAATTGAAGATAACTATTTTGAGTTTACCTCTGATCGTTAATTTGACGTGTAAAACTCATAACCATGGATAAGAAAACTAGTAATGCTTGTATACATTTTTATTCTTTGATTGATTTAGTTATTTTGTTTTTCCTGATTTGTGTAGTGTTGCTATTCTTGGACGGTGCTTGAGGACTTCGGTTCGCCTCGTGTCAACCTCGATTAGTTCACTTCCTGATTATGACGTTTTGGTAGTTTTAGTGGGGGGGGGGGGGTTGTTGTGTTCGTAAGAGTGCTTCATCTTTCTCTTGGCTACTCACCTAGATTTCGATTTATTTATAAAGCGTGCGTGTTAGTTAGGGTATGTTTATTCTTGGACGATGACTGTGGAACAACATGAAAACTGAATCTCGTGAAGGGTAGAGTGGCCTCTCTTGTTCTCCACGACGAAGCATCCTGAGCTAATTTTCCAAGAAAATAGTCGTATCTTGGATTTACCGATTTTGACTCACTTATCGAACGTGACAGTGGTAGTTGTGTTATGTACCTAGGAGGCTTGGTTTGAGACCACCGGGGTAGGGTAATTGAACCGCTCTCTCTCGACCTCAAGTCTCGCGATTATTTATTGTTAGTCCGAAAGGATTTTTTCTATTTTTATACTCTCGAGTAGAGTGGCGTTTAGCCTTGATTTTTTATAAAGTTGCACGATGGCCGTTTCCGGGCTCTCTGCCCACTGTCCCTTCAGGTCATGGTAGGTTTCGGTTTCCGTTCGTTTTTTACCTTAGATTAAAATTTTTTACCGGATACCCATTTTGCTCTTCTGATGGTGGTTTGCTTCACTAACCCCACCAGTTAAAGTTTTTTACTTTATTTAAGGTTTCGGGTCCTTGATTCTCGACTAGTGGCGTGTGCGGGTGGTAGCGCGTCACTAGCTTTTTTGGTGTTGCGAGGGGCCTTTCCTGACCGACATCACCACATTTTCCGTACTTTTTCCTACATTTTCTTGTTATTTTTTTAAATATTGCTTATATTTTAAGTAGCTTAACATTTTGTATTTTTTAAATTTTAATAATTTCATTTATTAACTTAGTGTTTGGAATCTCCGCTTTGGTGATCTCCGAATCCAAATTTTAGGAGGGGGTGTGTAACAACCTTTTTTTGTGGTTGTATTCAAAAGTACATTAATTTAAGAATCGTTCATTTATTTGGCGTAATATTAGAAAAGTTTTTAATTATTAATATGTAGAATTGAGAATGGCAGTTTAATTGGCATTTCCTAGAACAAATCTTTTGGGTGTAATATTTCATAAAGAGCAACGCATGAAAACTTTTAGGGGGAAATACTCATTTCAGTTATTCTGAAAGTTTTTTTTCTCAATTCACTAAATATTTGTAAAGTGCCATCGGTAGATGGTAAGTTATTTTTTTTCTCATTATAGTTAAAACTAAAGCCTTTGCTTTTTTTAGGCACTTTTTAATTATTCACTTTTAATTACTCACTTTTAATTAATCACTTTTACTTACTTTATAACACTTTTATATTTTATACGTTTACATCTTTTGCATACTTTAATAATGCATATATTTTTTAATTGTAATGGAATTAATTTTTAATTTTTACTTTTAAAGTACCATTTTTTAACTACCTTATTTTACTTGGTTTACATCATAAATCGCAATTTTTTTACATACTAAAAACTTCAAAGTAATGCATTGATTATTATAGATTCAAATTATTAAGAATAAATTATCAAGATAATTCCATTGGGGAGTGGCTGGTAACCTTAGATCTGGAGATTGTACCTCAATGATGCTATAATTATTTCATCCAGTTGACCGTTCCGTTTCATGTGTTACCAGTGGTAATTAATACATATACAGAACTGTTTAAAGGTATGATTTTTTAGTAATTAACGAATAGATTTAAGACTTTTCCATTACAATTGGATATTAAATAAACTTTAGTGTGTTTTGTAATTTTATTTTCATTTTGATTAATGTTTTATTATTATTAATAAACTTGGTTTAGCTGTTCCAATAACGTAACGTATTTTTTAAAATAGCTTGGCGCCCGAGGTATCATTTTATTGTTTTTATTTACATTACATATTTTCTTATTAATTAAGTATAAGTGAAAATAATTAAGCAGATGAGAAGCACGCAGTATTTCAGGTATGTTAATTAAACTCAGTATCTTAAAACTCTCCCTATTTCATCTTCCGATTGAGCCGACGGCAGTAGCGATTGATATTTGGTAATTTTTTTATTAATTAAAATCATTCGATCAATTACAATCAATTTATTACATCATCGCTTTTGTTTTAATATTATAAGTTGGCCCAGTTTTAGTGTTTATACTTAGGCAGCCGCTATTAATGTTACATGGTTTTTGCACGGCTAGCTCGGCGTGCGGGTGAAGGTCTATCGGGAAAAGCAGTTTCGCCTCCGTAGGATACGCTATCTACCAAGGTCGAAATCGGGGAAATGCCGCAATAGGTTCCGGTAGGCGCCAGGATATTCCAAACGAACACACCAGGGTGTTTTAAAACGCGAAATAAACGACGGTATGTAGTGGTCCGAACACCCAACTTACCCCACTTACCAAATTGTAACGCTCGTAGATCCAGGTGTCCGCAATGCTGCTTCACCTGAAAGGCTTCAAAATCTGCACCTTAATCTGATAAACTTACCACAGTGCAGCAATAGCCAAATTCAATACTCAATACAAATCACTAAGATTCCCACTACGTTAATTTACTAATCTTCCTTAAACAAATCAAAATAACACATACCAAACTGACTTCAATTCGGTTACAAAGCTTTTCTAAACTGGTAAACTACGTTACGTTAACTCATCTTTGTAACAAAACAAAACAAAAAAATTCCAAACTTCTCACATTAAAACTCGGCGACGCTTCCTATTTGAGCAATATATCATCACCCTTTGTCAAGGCTTAATATTAAAATAATTACTCCAAAATAGCAACTAAGATAAACATCTATTCACTCAAAATAAAACAATTAAAATTTAAACAGCATGTCAATTTGGATAAAATGATAATCGTCTACTCTTAACCTTTTACCTCATTGAATTCTGGCCAGTAGCAAAACTATCTTAAGTTAAATAGTATCCTAAAAAAATTTCTATAAACCTGAATTACGTTCGTACGCAAATCTTACATAAAGAAACTAAGGTAAGATTTTATTTACCTCCATGCATAAAATATTAATAGTATCCTAAACACCTTAAATAGCTTCTAAATCGACAAAGGAAACTGTCCGCAAACGTTAACAAAATGACACAATAAATTCAACAATAATTACTCCCAACAGGTTCCTTTGTTAACACACATTGCCTAAAATATTCCACATAAAACACAACCAAATTTTATTCTCATAGGTCGGAAGACCAACAAACAGAATATAAATTGAATTACCTAGGTCACACAGGCAACTAGGAGATGATCCTTGCTCCACGAAAACGTCGTGTAAGGCTCAAGCGGGCCCACGGTCTTCGGTGTTAGTCATTGATGACGGCAATACCGACTCGCAGTAGATCGCTACCGCGTATTCAACTTGATTTTAAATTAGTTTACAAAATTCTCCAGAATTGACACCAATAATGTCTCGTAACTTAATGAAGCAGTAGTAACTAGATTAGATCACTTTAATAATTTCTTTTAACTCAAAGATGTTAACGTTCGACTAAGAAAACACTCAGCAAATTGTTTTACACCACTTAAATTAGTAAGTTTAACTACAAACAAAACAACTTTAATCAGTTGGTGTGGTTGGGTGTTCGTTCACTACGTTCACTTAACTTTTAGGAAAGGGGTTCTCTAATTATATCTCGTTAATCACGAAACTCAATAGTCCTCGGGTTCGCACTACAAAAAAACACGAACCCAAATTTCTATCATAAACGCACTCGAAGATGCCGTTATTCTCCAATAAACTGAATTAATGAACGAGCCCGGTTGAAATGTTACTTCACAAAAATATCCCAAACTTGGTTTTATTCGACTAATCTTGCAAGTCTTCAACACTACTTAAAGAAATTTTACTAGGAGCTCGCACAATTATGAAACCCTAAATTCCGCTAGTTCGAACGACTTTCCAAACACACGACTCCACGCGTCAAAAGCTTAGGGCAGAGTCCTTTTTCCTTTCAAACTCACTTTTACGCCATATTAAAAAAACGTTCCTCTCCATACAAATTCAATTAAACAAACCAATCGACCATTTGAACTTAAAAATTTCCACCACCCTAAATATACGATGGTAGCTCGACTGAAGGCGAAGAAACTGCTACATCTGCATTTCCCCTCGACACGACACAAATATGTTATTGCAAAAGTACAACCAATCGCCCACCCATAGTACTTATATGGATGAAAACCATCATTCCTACTCTCTGCACGGATGCGACAGTACGGCACCAACGCGATAACAACACTTCTTTGTAATGAAACTATGTAACAAAATCAAACGAATTTATCTTAATAAAATCCCAAATATGATTCGGGCATTGACCTGAAAATTGTATTCAAAATCCCAAAAACTTCACTGACTTTTATTAATGAAATTACGTAACTACACCCGAAAAAAAATACGTAACTCCTATCTACAATGAGTAAAGATAATGCACAATTGCACATTCCTAAGATTCCTTTACATACAGCGTGACCTATTCAAGCAAAATCTTCATTATCTCCAGTAAGCTCTTAAACTAACATTGAAAGAAAAGAAAAGAAAAGATTTGGAATCTAACTAAATAGATAAAGACCTAACCAATACGTATACAGGGTGTTCAAAATACCCTGACAGTTTGGATGAAAGTTGGAACCAAAGAAAAAATACGATTTATTGCAATCCATGAACTAAAAATGGATAGTTCCATGGTCAAATGTCTACCAGCATTTCACGCACTTACAGGTTGTGATACAACCAGCCAATTTGTAGGAATGGGCTGGAATCGGAAAAGAAGCTACTTAAAGGAAGATGTTTTTAATAATATCGTTAAATTCGTAATTCGGTTATATACGTCAAACGAGAATATAACTTGCATTAATGTCCTCAGGGGAATGTTAGCTTCGTCTATACCTCTAAGTAAGTAACCCCCAACCACAAACAGCCTCAGGCAATATTGTCTTCGTGTCAATTATCAAGCTAAAATATGGATGGAAAGTACATAGCCGAGACCATCTCTTCCAGATATAGAAAATTGCGGCTGGTCTATTACAAATGGTAAAATAGTCCCTGTTTTAAGAACTGAACCAATTTTACCAGAGGATACTTCAATTTTAGATCATTGTAATTGCAAAAAAAGGTACGTACAATTGTAATTGTCATTTATTGAAACTTAAGAGTAATAATTTCTATTTTATGTTGCACTGCTTCGTTATGTTCGTGCAAAAGAAAATTAATAAACTGCATTGGTTCCTGCAAATGCATCGGCTCAGACAACATGTGCCAATAAAAACAAAAGTACTGGAACTGATACGGACCGAAAAGATGTTTCCGATAATGAAGGAAGTTCGGACTCTTACTAAAAGCTGTAAGGTTAAGAATGTTAAATAATATTCCCAAATTTAGTTTTTAATTTTTTCGTTCTATACCTATAAAACCATTCCCAGCCAAAAATCAGTTTGATTTCATGACTGCAATAATGTATTTTTTAATAATAAAAATATGGTATTTTTCCATTTTTTACTTAATTTTCGTTTTTTATGTTCTTTTGCAGGCGGAGGGCAGTTCCAACCCAGACACCAATAAAAAAATATTTTTTATTTCTATTTTTATATAAGAAAAGATTTTATACATAGGTAAAAAATTAAGTATTTTATTGTATTATCTTAATTATATGTACTTATTGATAAGTTTAAATATATATTATCCTTAAAATAAATGAATTAATAAATGAAAAATGTTTACGCTATTAATTGATCGTGTTAAATTATTTACCTTAACATTATTTTTTATGATTCTTCTTGATTTTTTGACAGTATAACAATTTAAACAGTTAGGTATGTAAAGCATGGCATTTTGAATTCTTGAATTATTAAATTATTGCAAACCTATACAAGCAGTGTGTTTTATTTGCTAATTAATATTCCAGGGTTCGCAACTGATTTTAGCAAAAAAATAGAGACTTGACCTCTATTTACACATTTAAAAATAGGGACCATGGAGAACCAATTTCCATACAAAATTTAATGTTAAGCAGAAAATATTTAATTTTGAACAGATACGATACATAAGGGGCAATATATCTAAAAAAAGTAACCGTTTAACACAACTCCATAAAACGTTGCATTTTTAATAACATTTAAAACAACCTAACAACATAACATGGATACACTCTTAAAATACTAATTTTATTACTATATCTATCATTAAAACGTATAAACGTAATAAAAGGCAAGAATAATTTAATCTGAATCAGAATCAGGAGTTTTAGTTGCTTGCCTTTTATGTGCAACAGTTAGAAAATTGTTCAAAGTATTCTTCTTGCGTTTTAAGATCTTTCGTTGCAATTCTCCAATTTTTTTTCGCTTTCTTCTCTTTCTCGTGAGACTTAATAGCGGTCTCTAATAGAACTTTTGCAACTGAAACATTCGAAGTAGCCTCTTTTGCTTTTATTGCTGTTGACAATTTTTTGTTTGCATCCTTAAGCAATGTCTTCACTACTTCTGTTTCCTGTTTCTTCGATGCCTGTAACGACTTCAAATTCTTCTCGGGTGTCTTCTAATTCTTTTACTGTGTCTTCCAAGCGTTTGTTATGTTCTTCCTCTGCTTCTATTTTTCTTGCATCATTTACTTTCTTTTGCCTTTCAGCTTCTAAATAGTTACTGTATGCATTATGAGCTGTTCTCGCCATTGTCAAAAGTTCTTTAGTAATCATTCGTAACTGAGGTTTGTTGTAATACGGATTTCTTATACCTAACCTCTTGCACATTAATCAGCGTATTTATAGTGTTTAAGCTCTTTCTTCACTCAAAATGTTGCTTAAGTGAAAAATTTTGACTTCCTCTTCGCATTTTAAATTTTTGAATTCGCATACTAGTTCATCAATATCATCCACATCATAGGGCAGCAGCGACAATGACTTTACAAAGTGTTTCTCAGATTCAGTATTCAAAATATTCACTGGATTTAAAAATGATAAATATCTAATTTTTGTCGGAAATAGTGGTATTTTTTGTATTATATGCGATGCAGAAGCAATGTACGATTTTCTAACATTCAATAAAAATTGGAGTCTACTTCTTTCATTTAATTTATTCAGTAGTTCTAAAGTGGAATTTCCAGCGTTTACATATTTTACCTCTAACAAGTTCGACTCTTTAAATATTTCTTTTACATCCAGATTTCTAAAATTTAGTATTACATATCCCTTGCACACTCGTCCTAGGACATCGACTAAAATTTCACTTAATTTATCGTACATAAGATGTATTAATGGTTCGTTTCGTTGAAAAAACGAAGTGAATTTTAAAAATATTTTCACATTAACCCTAACAAAATGAAGCAATGCTTCACAATCATCTTCTTTTAGGAATGTTGTAATGCATTTGTAATATTTACCTTGCAAAGTAGTTTTTGCACCATGTTTTGGCAAATAAATTTGAATATATTTCTTTAAAGCTGGTATTTGCCCTAGTACTCTTTTAATTGCAGGTTATATAGTGAGCCATCGTGTAGGCACATGCTTTAGAAACGAATGAGTTTCAATACCCATTCAATAGCCATTGAAAAAATAATAAATAGAAATAATGAACAAGCCATGCCATGTATCTCGAGACCTTTTATAAATGCGTTGTGCATTATGTGGATATTACATGTACCCAGATCTAAAAGGTGTTTCTGCCGAATTTCTTTTACTTTTTCATTTAAAAGGCGCCAAACCTTTTTGTTTACATTTGGCCCGTCACTGGAAACCATCAGTAATTTAGACAACGGAATTTCATTGTCATGTACAGCCTTTAAAATAAAATTTGATAAAATTTCCCCAGTGGCATGTCCCAGAAAATATGTTTGTAGAGTGCTGTATGCAACTTTCTTTAATTTTGTTGAAAAATACCGTAACCCCACTTGAAGTTCTTTAGTACTTTTTGAATTCGTTGTTTCATCGTAATGGATGGTGTAAAAAGACGAACCAATGTCTGTTAGTAACTGTCTTTTAAAATATGGTCCCAGTGCATAAGTGATAATATACCTTATTTTTGATGTTGAAAGGCTAAACCCTTTGGGTATCTCAGGATGTACGTTTTTTATAAATTCTGACAAGTCAGCGCAAGAATTGAAAGACCAATTTGATGTGACAGTCTTCATGCACCATAATAACTCCCGTTTTGTTATAGCATCGCGATTTGAATATAATTGCAATGTGTGTTTTTGATTGCACATATCGTATGAAAAAGAAGTTGCGTTATTAAATTTATGCTAATACAAATTATGTTTAAAATGTACTTGTTGGTGTTACAGATTTAGAAGCTAATTTCAATTGATTGTCGTTTAATTTTTCCTTCGCTGCGTTTTTATGTGTGGAACTCAACGCATGCTGAGTAATTTTAGCAAAACCCGCAACAATTGAGAAGGCTTTACTGCAAATCATGCAAAAAATCTTATCGTCGTTAAATTTTCGACCCCAAGATTCTACAACTATGCCAGTAATATCTAGCTTTCTCAACCACTCAGTTTGAAATTTACACTTTCCCATTTTCTTATATTTTATAAACGAATTAAACAGAAGCTACGCACGTGAATAACCAGACTAGATTGGCGAAATACAAACTTGAATCAAGATCTCGACACTTATTCGAGCGGACGTGCCGTAAAAACAAAACAAACATTTCGAAGTAATAAATTTCCTAGAATTGCCCGAGATAGACAGCGCACAATAATTACGAATATGCAATTCGTTTCTTTTCGTTAACTTACGTGCATTAATATGCAGAAATACATGACGCTCCACAAAGTAAATGTTAATGATAAATCGACGTAAAAAAATGCACAGTCAAATTTTTCAGTTTTATCAATTTATTATGAATTATACTTTTTTTAACACTTTATTATTTAATAATATTTTAATGCATTTTAGAAGGATTGTATGAGCGTCTACAGCAAATACATGTTTTAAATTGTTTAGTTTAAACGTATTTAAACGGTGCAGTTTTTAAACAAATTAAACACGTATTTACTAAAACGTATTTAAACGGTGCAGTCTTTAAACAAATTAAATACATATTTACTAAAACATTTTGAGATATTCGAAAAACGCATTTTATGCGACTGTACACTAACCAAGACGTTAAATAGACGTTAAGATCAAATATAAGCGTATTTTATACGGACTATTGCTATGTGGGTAGCGATACACCAAGCCTGGGTAGGTGTCGTATGGTGTATCGCTAGAGATACACGCGGCAGGCAAAGTGTTAAAATGCACAATTTAGACACTTTAGAGACCAAATATGAAAAATAGAGACTTTTAGAGACCAACATTGAAAAAAGAGACCAATGTCTAAAAAAGAGACCATTTGCGAACCCTGAATTATTCACTCTAGTTATTCTATTGTATATTATTTTATACAAGCAAACATTGTATAATTTAACATTAAATACTATACATATACCTGCGTATGTACAAAAGCAAACAATAAACGTCTTTAAGCGCGTTTAAATATGTAGTTGCGAATCGGTTGGCAACCGTGGCCGGCTTGGCCGGGCTGCCGCAAACTGAACCTTACTCGCATGTCAGCGATAAAAGTCACGGTTGGTGTTATAGTTTTACAGTTTTTTATTTTGTGACAAGTCGGAATAAAAATAAAAAAAAAACCGTTGTATTGCCCAATGTATGATCTATAATGTTTATAGAAAGCATTTTTTTGATTACTCAAAGGATTACAAAGTTACGGCGAG
The DNA here is from genome assembly GCA_036346205.1 of Vesta saturnalis. Classification (NCBI taxonomy): domain Eukaryota; kingdom Metazoa; phylum Arthropoda; class Insecta; order Coleoptera; family Lampyridae; genus Vesta; species Vesta saturnalis. The sequence goes on from JARFJB010000189.1 coordinate 64,871, forward strand.
GTAAGTATATCAGAATTACGTGGTTTACAGTACGAGCGTTTATTTATTAAGGCGCTCCAAATAAAAGCATTGCGCTCGCAGTTTTTAAAATTAGAAAAAAATATTTCTGTTCAAAATTTTAAAGAAATATTTATCCAGATTGTTCGCAAGGGTTCAAACTATTAAAAAAACACAAAAAAATGTTTTTGCCTATTTTTCGCCCCCTGCGACCCCCTGCTCACGGCGATTTTTAGACGACCAGTCGAAATCGGTTACTAAAGGTATTTGGAATACATTTTAGCAACAAAATGCAAACGGGGTGACACAATAGAAGCCGCTATTAACTCTACTATTAAAAAAATACATAAATCAATAACTCTTGAAATATTTCAAAAATAAAATAATGTGCTCATATTGGCGTATGTTGCGAGTTGTGAACCAGTAATCCACATATCCTTAATCTGTTAGTCTACTTTTCTTGGTAGGCACTCCACAATCGTCTAGACAACCGACATGAGAGTGTTGGAGGCAGAGATGTGTGCAACAGGAGGAGCATTGAAATTTTGTTAACCACGTGCGTTTTTGTCGTTGGCATGGCACACAACGTTTACGTTTTTGCTCAATGTTTTAATCATTTGGTTGCAGCACTTCTTACACATATTACTGGTGTAATAGGTTTTAGCATGAACCAGTGCAAAAATCTTAATACCATACTTGGCCGGTTTTGATGGTATATATTGGATAAAGTTACACCTGCCTCTAAATACTTCAAGCTTTTCATCGATTGTCACATTGGCTCCTAGTGAATAACACGTTTTACTGTTTTCTACGAACATCTCAAATATTTCCCGCATGGCAGCTAACCGATCAATTTTTTTTCTCTCATCTCTGGACTCTCGGTTATCGAACCGAGACAACAAAACAGCATTCTAAAGCGCATTAAGCTCATCCTCAATCTGAATATTTCAACACCGTTTCCTATTCTGTAGCACAGCTCCTCTAGATTCAATCGGCCGCCTTGATAAATTCCAGCTAAGTAAAGTAGACACCTATAAATGCATGGATTTCGATCACATCAGTAATACGCGCGTCTCTTCCTCTGCTGAAGTTGAGTTGTCCACTTATTATATGCTGATTCGTGTACGTTACTATCAGGTTAAAAATGCGGTCATCGAATAGACACTTGCACACTTCAAAACAACCCGTAACCTGGCGAGCTTTGCCAGTAACTCCTGGAAAGCGCACAAGTGTATTTTGCTTCTCCAATCTCCTTTTTCTGTTATAGGGTGTTTTTCTTACTTCCGACAGCGACATTGTAGCTATGCACAAAATATTAAGAAACAGTTTACTTGAAACAAAAAGGAATGCATTTACATAAATTAAATAAATATATAAGCAGAACAATGAAACTTACATGAATTATCCCGGCGTATCTCTCATATATAAGTGGCACGTTTTTTATAAGATGTACACTTTCGAAAGTGACGTTATTTCCGATGATTTTAATTACAAAATTAAACGTTAATCATAAAATCAAAAGATTTGTAATTACTTTATTAAACAATTCACAATTTACAGTACTAAAGTATCAAAAGGTTAGGTAAAATAACAAAAAAACATGAAAAACCATAAAAACCATATAAAAATTTATTATAGAAATTATGTAAATATCATGCAACAGAAAGTTAGTTGAATCATATATATATATATATATATATATATATATATAATATATTTATATATATTATTATATATATATATATATATATATATATATATATATATATATATATATATATATATATATATTAACCCGTGCCATGGAGGTGTTAAAGTTTAATCAGAATTAACATGAGAAACTGTACTTTTTTCATACTTTTGAATATGACAATCTTATTTTGCGATATTTGACCATAAAGATGTGTACCATATAGGATCCGGGGTTGCTGAACATGAATCTAATGTTGTATAATCATTGTGATATTGACAACTTTCTGTTGACTGTCATGTTAATAGCCATTTTGTTAAGAAATAACGGTTTTTAATTAATTTTTAAGTTTTTACGGTTTGAAGTAAAATGTTTAGACGTTATAATTCGAATAATAATAATGTATGTTAACCTTATTACACATTTTGAGTACACTATAAAATTATAACAGTTAATGACAATTGGTAAAATACTACGTTTGGCACAACAAAATATATACACGTGATTTACACTTACCTTCAGAACAAAAAAAGGTTCTGTTTTGTTCATTGTCGCATATTTCTTTCTTGTATTTTGACTACATGAAGGAGAATTTTTATAACTATATCTATAGTAACCTGTTTAAGAATTAAATTGATGAGCAAAAAAACACATGTTCAATGTAGATCATTTATTATAATTCGCGGTTGACAATTCGGATTATAATTGTTTCATCAATGTAGTTTTATTCACATCCGAATAAGTTTTATGATACAAGTCGATAACTTGTATAATCTGTTTTTATATTCGGTGATTAATTTTATACCTGCTATACCAGCTGTATCATAGACAACTTTAATGTTTTTTACGAAGTGTAACATATGTTGGTTTTTTTCATTTGAATGCCACAAAGAAAGATTAATATTCCTAAAGGAAATGTCGATTTGAAATCTTTCGAAAAAAGCTGATGTTGCAGGACATACAAAAAATCGATATATTTGTCTATCAAACAATTTGAATTTGCTGCAACCACGGGGTATCGTTTCAGAACTTGTTTATCTTCTTTATCAAAATGGCCAATGCCTTGCATTTTCTCAACCATTTTCTTTTTTGTCTCAACAGAAACACTTTCATCAAAAAAAGCAAAAGCAACACATTCGGTACTCAAATACCCTAAATGGTTTACAAACTTTTTTATCGCAACTTTTAGATACTGGAGTTGACCTTTTCATAATTGTGCAAAATTTTAATAAATCCCAAATCATGATTAGGTGCACCAATCGCTGATGGAGCAGTGAAGCAAGCCTTGACATAAATGAGGACCAAGAAAATGCAAATTTCTCTAAGTGATTTTACTTCTTTTGCAGTTCTTTAGTTCCCTAAACTAAAAAATTTGCAAACCATAAATGGCCTTTACCATCCCGCGAGCACGAGAATAAGCTCTTGGTTTATAAAATTTTAAGTGTTCGCTTGGGGCTTTAGTTATAAAAATCAGAAAAATCAGAGACAGTAACAAAAATTCGCGAGGAATTGTGAGAATTTTCTCAGTTTCTCCATTGGACACAACAACCCCATGAAGAACTCAACGAAGAACGACAGAATTCAGTGTCAAAGATGGAAATAGTTCTTTAACGTTTTCAGCGATTTTTAGTCTTACTTGTTTTCTATAATTCGAAATCGACGATTTGTCTACTATTATTATTTTTACATAGATACCAAGAGCTTCAGCAACTGCAATTATACAACGAACAGCGTTTCGGTCACTGATTTGACATTTGTCTAATATAGCGACCAATTTCTAATTTATTATATTAACTGTGTCACGTGACTTTTTCTGTTGTGATGGTCCCGCTATTGCAAATTCGTGTGAACTAATTTCTTGGCTGAACGATAAGCTGCTCCTAATGCTGCGAATTAATATAATTTTTGTATAATGGTTAATGATTATGAAGTGAAGTATACAGTATACTCTTATACAGTATAAGCAAAGAGTATATAATATTATATACTCTTTGCTATAAGTATTTAAATAATAAGGTTTCAAGTAGATTGGGAGAAATTATACTCTCAAAAAACTATACTTAAGCCGAGTCTAGGTTTATTAATTTTATTAGAAAATAATAAACCACGAATATTATATAAACATAAAGCATAAACAAAGATATCAAGAAAAACCAGTTCATTTTTGTTTGTTTCGTGTCTAATGTCTATGTATTATGCATCATGTGTCTATTTTTGTTCTTTCTGGAAACGAAAAGTATAGACTTAAGGAGTAAGGATATTTTTCTAAGACTAAAATGTCTAATTTTATGAAAAAAATTCTTATATCAGCTGAGTAGTGTTTTAAATACATATCTTACCTTTTGGACTATCTTCTCTTTTACGTTTTTTTTTCAGGCGCTCTTCACGCACAAGCATTACTTCGTCAATTGTTATCTGCTCATCATATATTGTTTCTACATCACCGATAAATCCAATTCTTTTCGGCAGTCTTTGATTTTTAAGAAAATCTTTTTTTCTTCACTTATTTCATGTATTTCGAATCCACAGCTGGCAATTTCACATAATAGCTTTAGATTTTGTGTGAAATTTTCTTCGTTTTGTTTATTGCTGCTCTGACCACCACGTTTTTGGATATTACGCCATTTGTTGTATAAAACCTCTACTTTATCAGCACATGTTCTTTGTTTTTGAGTAGGTATTCCGGCTTTTTCCCAAAAAAAGCATCATTTCTTTTGCTAATAGTGTAAGACCCTTTCTGGTATAGGTCTAACAAGAATATTCCACTATGTGGATTTAAGTGCTCTTTCGGCTAAACTCAGTTGAAGTAGGGATGGGTTTCGGTTGACTCTTATTCTGTTAAATAAGTTTTGACACCTCAAAATTTATAACATGTATTAAACACATTTGTTAAATCTTACAAATTCTTTTTACATATGTATCAATTTAGTATAATTCAATATATGTACAGTTTAACTTAAATACTCAAATTCACAATTGTCAGGTAATTGTATTAACTAAATAAACCAATATCCGTGGAAAATAAAAATTTTATTGTACACAAAACTAAAATAAAAACTATTCTTACTGGTGGGTATGCCACCCACTATACCTCTCGGTCATAAGGTTCGTATTGACGTGATCAATTCCCCTTGGTTCCCACGTGTTTGGGTCGTTGGTAGAACTGTAATGAGAATTTCGTATAATAAAATATAAACAACCACCTGCTAGTTTCAATCTTTATAGTTTCACCCTTAAGAGTTTTAGATTAATCGATGTGCGGTTGTGAGTGTTTTATACAAGGATTGATTGTCTTTCAGGTAATTTACTTCCTATAATTTTTAAATGCAAAATTATTAATACAAGATTTCTACAATGAAATTTACGGTTGTATATTTAGCACTGTTTGTTATTTTGTTTATAAGATATACGGGATCCCGTTTGTCAATCTCTAGCAAATTTGTAAATTTGCTTTTTAATTGTGTTTACAAAGTCACGGGGGTTTTATTGATGAGATTATCGGAAGGTCGTCTTTATCACTCACAACGGAAACGTCCTTGTATATTAAAAGGTTTCTCTAAAACACGACTTATTATTTTTGTTTAATGCAAAGTGAAAATATACTGAATTTTTAACCCAATATTTCGGTCGGCGTAACAACAGCTGTTGATTGCTGATAGCAGGTTAATGTTATTGGTTTCAATGTACTTAATATACGTAAACGAGAATGAAATTAAAGGGGTTTGTAAATTAAGGATCTTTAAATAGGGTTAGGGATGGTTGACTAAAATTCTTGATTAGAATTTCTTTTTATTTAATTTACAATGACTTGAATATTTCCAAACTAAACTTCTTGATTGTACTGTGATTATTTTTTAATCGGTTACGTTTAATAAAACAGTATTTTTGGAGCAGGTGTGTTTTCAGGTGATTTCAGATATGCTTTTATATGTTAGGGATCGGGACTTATACGGGGTGGTAATTATAGGAGATTCGATGGATAGCTCCCTAGTATGGAACTTTCACGAACAGTATATTTTAATTTCCGAATATGGAAAAACAAAACACTTAAAAGTTGTAGGTTACTTGGTAACTTGTTATCGACGATTTGTGGATTTATATCTCCGATTAAAAACATCCTTTCTCGTAAATAATAGCTGCTCATTGTTGTTAACGATAATTTATACTTTGTAAATGATAACCCGAACGAGGTAAAGAGCAATTGTTTCGGACAGTAACTTACATACTCTGAGAAAGCATATATACTGATTTGCAACGGCGGGCGGATGCGTGATGCAGTCTTACGCAGAGGAAATAGGTATTGATAGATAAATTATATATTTTGTTATGTGTTAAAACTTAAGTATTTTACCAATTGTCATCAACTATTATTATTTTATATTGTACTCAAAATGCGTCTAATAAGCTTAACATATTATTATTGGAATTATAACGTCTAAACATTTTACCTTGACCCGTAATGACATAAAAAACGAAAAAATTAATTAAAAACCGTTATTTCTTAACAAAAAGGCTATTAACATAGCAGTCAATTGAAAGTTGTCAATATAGCAACGACTACTCAACATTAGATTCATGTTCAGCGACCCCGAATCCTATATCGTACACATTTTTGTTAAAATATCGCAAAATAAGATTGTTACATTCACTAGTATCAAAAAGGTACAGTTTCTCATGTTAAATTTCATTTAAACTTTAACACCTCCGTGGCACGGGTTAATATTTTCCAAATCGACTGAAATTTTGGCTACCTGATATTTTTTGCATTTTAACCCTTAACTGTTGTAATTTTACAACACTATAATTTTTATTCATATTTTGTAATGATACGATAAAAGCGGTTTATTTCACATAACGTTGTAATCGTACAACACACTTGTATACATAGAAAGCATCAGATTAAATAAAATCGACAACGTTGCTTTAATATCGTAACTATCATTAGGCCATGCGGTGTGCATAGTCGGTGGAGATTTTCATATCTTTTACTTTGTGAAAATAGTGTGTATTTTTAATTAAACGTTTTAAATCATCGATATCTAAGGTAAGATGCATATAACTGTTTATTTTGTTACTTAAAAAAGTTACTACTTTTTCTAAAATAACATTTACTATTGTGGTAAATTTACAACATCATGCAAATGATTTCATGCATCCTTTTTGCAGATGAGTAGATGGAATAGGGATAAAAAACCCCTAACAGAGACCGAATTACTACAACTTGCGGAAAATTTTCTTGATAGTAAAGACGAATATGATTTTGACGATGATGATAGCGTACTTGATCCGAATTTTGATGTAGATGAAGCAGTTTTCGAACAGTATGAATCAGATGTAGATGAAGACGATGTTACCACTAACTCTTTAGTATCGGAAGTACAAAATACTTTTATAGATGCTAACGAAACTCATCCAGGGCCATCCAATATTGAGCAAGCTAACGAGACTCAATCAGTACCATCGAATATTGAACACACAGATGTTGAAACAACAAAGAAGATAAAAAAAGGTATTCTCGTAAAATTATTTTGATTCAAAATTTTATTTTTTCGCAATCTTTACAGCTGACATCAAAATCATTTGGAAATCTAAAAATCTAATACTTTCTGATGAGCAGATGAAATTTACTGGTGACGTAAATTTACCACAACAAATTATGAACTTGGAAACACCTTATGAGTTTTTTAATGGATTTTTGACGACGGTCTACTTGATATGATTGTAGAACAAACAAATCTTTTCGCTATTCAAAAGATCCCCATAAGCCGATAAACATTTCAAAGATCGAACTCCTACATTTCCTAGGAGTTACTCTGTACATTTCAATTATCCACTTACCAAACTGTAGAGCATATTGGTCAGATGAGATAGGTTTTGGAAAAATCAAAAGTACAATGAGTGTCAACAGATACGAAAAAAATTCGTAGCTGTTTACATTTCAATGATAATAACCAGATGCTTAACAGAGACGACCCAAATTTCGATCGTCTTCATAAAATAAGACCTTTTATTGAGACTTTGAACAAGAATTTTTCTCGGAATATGCCAATTGAGCAGTACCTCTCTGTAGATGAACAAATTTGCTCAACAAAAGCCAAACATTATTTCAAACAATATCTGCCTAACAAACCCAAAAAGTGGGGTATTAAATTTTTTGTCTTGTGCCGTGTTTCGGGCTACGCATACAATTTAGAAATGTATACTGGTCAGGAAAATAACGCTACAAAAAGACGTCTTGATGAACCTGACTTGGGGGCTTCCTCTAATGTAGTTGTTCGTTTATCACGACTCGTTCCAAATAATAAGAATTATCGAATTTATTTCGATAATTATTATACATCTGTGCCTCTTTTAGTGTATTTAGCTAAAAAAGGAATTTATAGCCTTGGTACAATCAGAAGAGATCGGGTTCCTAATTGCAAACTACCAAATGAAAAGGAATTGAAAAGGGAAGAACGTGGAAGTAGCTATGAATATGTTGGCATTTACGAGGATGTCGAAATATCTTTAGTTACTTGGAAAGATAATAAGTTGGTAAATTTGGCATCGACATTTGCAGGGGTACAGTCAATTGGATCTGTTCAAAGGTATGACAAAAAGCAAAGAAAAAAGATTTGGATAGATCGTCCTTTTGCCATAAAAGAGTATTATCGGCATATGGGGGGTGTCGATTTACTAGACAGTAATCTAAGTAGATCCAAGATACTTTTAAAAAGTAAGAAATGGTATTTTAGAGTGTTTTACCACATACTAGACCTGACCATTGTTAACAGTTGGGTATTATACAAGAAGGTACAACAACAGAAGGGGAACAAGAATAAGATAATGACACTGAGTACATTCAAAATACAATTAGCGAAAACTCTTTGTTCTCTTAGTAACACAACATCATCGAAACGAGGACGTCCTTCTGCGGAACATGTGGAGGAGTTATTGAAAGCAAAAAGAACAAAAGGACATGCACAACATTACCCCGTAAAAGAAGTGCGCTTGGACAGGATTGACCATTGGCCTGCATGGAAAGATAAGCAAGTAAGGTGTAAATATCCCAAATGTACCGGATATTCCCAAATAATATGTTCCAAATGTGGTGTATCCCTTTGTTTTACCAAGAAAAAGGATTGCTTCAGAAGTTTCCATCAATAGCAGTATCTATTATTTGGTAGTATTATTATGTTATGTTGCATGATGTGGTAAATATACAACAGTATATTTTTTTTTAAATAAAATTGTTTGTTTAAAAATAATTTTTTTAATTATTTTTCCCTAACAGTATACCAATACAAACACCAAAAAATTTTTTGTATCAACATTTAAATTATCATGCAGTAAAGGGTTAAACCCCCTATCGATAAAATTCACACTTTCATTTTTTAACGGCCACCATAACATACAGGGTGATTGGTCGAAACCATTCATTAGAAGTATTAGGAGTTCCAGCCATGGCTGATTTCTGAAAGTTTGTATCTGGACTAAGTGATTCATATTCTATTTAAGGAAAATATTTCATTCCGGTTATACCGGAAGTAGCCATCAACTTTGTTATTTTAAATGGAATCGTACCCTTTTTATGGCATATTCGAATTGTACTCGCCATTTAAGTAGAAATTTTATCAATGTTCCCTATACTTAAATTTAATAGTTTTTGAGATTTAAATTTTTTTTCGAAAATTAATGGTTGAACACTATAACATTTGACAATGCCTACTGACGCCATTTTTAGTACGAAGAAAGTAATATTGACGTTATGCATAGGGGTATCCTTAAGCTTTACGCTGATGCTTCCGGTTCTGCCGAATTATCTACAGGGTGTTCAAAATGCGACTTCCATCTTTTGAAAATAAAAACCATAAAAACTTAACTTTTTTAAATACAATGCCCAATATTTTCTTCCTTTAACGGATGCAGAATAAAATTCTGCATTGATTTGTATTAGCATTCCCTATACCTATCTTCGATAGTTTTTCTCATATTGAGGTATTTGTTCATTTCTTCTGAAATTCAAAACGATTTACCTGAGTTTTCCATGGATAGCCATGGAAACCACAGCTAAGTTTGTTGTTAGTAACTGTCAATACCTTTTGTTGTGTTTCTGTGTTCGATTTATCAAAATGGAAAATGGGAAGTATTCAAACAGGGATATTTTGAACTTATTTTATATTCATGGAGAATGTGATAAGATTATTAGCAGAACTTGCCGTTTGTTTAATGACCGATATCCTCATTTAACACCAATGAACAAGCACAAATTTAAGCGAATAGAGTTAAACTTTTTACGGTATGGAACAGAGAAAGCTGCCAGAACACAATCAAAGCCTATTACTGGCGAAGAAGCTAATGAAGTTAATGTCCTAGCATATTTTAATAACTATCCCCACGGCTCGATACGATCTGCTGCAGAAGATTTGGGCCTGTATTACTATTCCATACAATACATCTTAAAGAAGCATAAAATGCATGATTATTCGTTTACCTTGGTTCAAGCACTTCATCCAGGCGATAATTTCAAGCGAGTGGAATTTTGTAAGCAAATGTTAATCAGAATTCAGGAAGACCAGCTGTTTTTACGAAAAATAATTTGGACGGACGAAGCAAAATTTACCAGAGAAGGAATTGTTAATCGACGTAATTGGCACTATTGGGCGTCGGGAAAACCACATTTCAAGCGAGAATCAAATTTTCAAAACAAATTTAGTTTTAACGTGTTTTGTCTTGTAATGAATGGTCGTGTCTCTTTTCAAATTTATGATGAAAATTTGATAAGTATAAAATATTTGGAGATTCTGAGAACGGATGTCTCTGAATTTTTAGAAAACCTGCCTCTTAATACTTTACAATACTGCTGGTATCAAATGGAGGGAGCTCCTGCACATTCAACGCGTGACGTTGATCAAGAGCTCACCACTATGTTTGGTGATCAGTGGATCGGTCGAAACGGTCCATGGCGGTGGCCTCCCCGATCTCCCGATCTAACTCCACTCGACTTCTACGTGTGGGGCGAAGTCAAGAATCAAGTATACGCCACTCCAGTCCACACAGGAGAAGACCTAGGCTTAAGAGTAACGATGGCATTTCGCCAGTTAACTCGTCATCACGTCAAAAAAGCTTGCACGAAAGAAGTTCTTACTTTCAATAATATTAATAGTTATTATTTGCATATTACTTTTATTCTCATCTTATTTGTTAACGAAATTTAACAGTTCTGTTTGCTTTGATAAACTATATTAATGTAATTGGTTTCTGCATCTGTAGTAGGCTTCGGCGGTGGAGAAACCGAATCAATTTTTCTAAATTTCGGACGAGATTTTAGAAATACCTGAATAACTGAAAAACTGTTGAAGATAGGTATAGGGAATGCTAATACAAATCAATGCAGAATTTTATCCTGCATCCGTTAAAGTAAGAAAATATTGGGCATTGTATTTGAAAAAGTTAAGTTTTTATGGTTTTTATTTTCAAAAGATGGAAGTCACATTTTGAACACCCTGTAGATAATTCGGTAGTACCGGAAGCATCAGCGTAAAGCTTTAGGATACCCCTATGCATAACGTCAATATTACTTGCTTCGTACTAAAAATGGCTATTGTGCTGGTGAATTACATTCTTTGATACCATCTCCGGCTATCTTTGCGAGAAACACTCGGTTCGCTCATTCACATCATCAGTATGCAGTACAAATCTCCACTTGTCGTACCAAACGGGCGCAATCCACATTTTTCTACACGGCTTCTAAACTCTGGAATGATCTCCCTAGTTCCTGCTTTCCTCTCACTTATGATATGAGAAAATTTAAGGTAGCTGTTCATAGGCATCTATTGGCAATTCATTATCCCTCTATCCATCCTCCTCAGTGTTCCTGAGTGCTTTAGCACGATAGGCCTTATTTAGCCTGTTCAGGTCCACAACCATAAAAAAAAAGTAGGCATTGTCAAATGTCATAGTGATCAACCAATAATTTTCGAAAAAAAATTTAAATCTCAAAAACTATTAAATCTAAGTATAGGGAACATTGATAAAATTTCTACTTAAATGGCGAGTACAATTCGAATATGCCATAAAAAGGGTACGATTTCATTTAAAATAACAAAGTTGATGGCTACTTCCGGTGTAACCGGAAGTGTAGTCATCATGAAAACATTTTCCTTAAATAGAATATGAATCACTTAGTCCAGATATAAACTTTCAGAAAGCAGCCATGCCTGGAACTCCTAATACTTCTAATGAATGGTTTCGTTCGACCAATCACCCTATATATATATATATATATATATATATATATATATATATATATATATATATATATATATATATATACAGGGTGTTTCATTAAGGCTGGCCACCGGCCATATTTCAGAAACTAGTGGACATAAAAGTGGAGAAAAAATTCATTATAAAAGTTGCCACGAGAAAATCCTGGAAATTATTTTTAAGTTCCGTAATTCATCGCAAGGGGGCGCAATTGAAAATTAAAAAATAAAATTATAAATTTCTCCGAAAATTCCCACATTAAGACATACCTTTGGTAACATGGTTAGAAAGCTTAGACAATTCTGCATCATTTTGGTCTAAGGCTCATTGGCGTACCGACCTTAATAAGAGTGGGGGAAGCTATTGAATGTGTAATCATTTAAATCGCTGTTATTTTTAAACGACTTATCCGATTGTAGTAAACCTAGGCTTGTTTAGAAGAAAAAGGTAAGTACTTTTAAATGTCGCATCCATTGGTACGCGATAGCTCATAATAAAATTGTTAGAGGGCGCAATTTGTAATAATACCAGTTTTTTGTTTTATTCAGAAAAATTAAATCATACGGTATAATTATGACATCATAAGCGGAAAGTAGCTTAAATTTGTAACAAAAACGTAAATAACGCAATTTGATATCTTTATTTGTTCCAGAGTTATGGCGAAAAGAAGACTTTTTAACCGTTTAATTTAATAATTGATTGTTGCTATGGTTTCTTAAGGTGTATAGGTTGGATTAGTAATGAGAAATCTGCATTTATCATAGTCTGTGCCTCCTTCACACTCTATCTAGGCTTAGGACTAGTCCAAACTAAGCAAATTGCAAAATTTGGAGCGTGTTTAGAGGCCAACGGGCCATAACAACGATATCAAAGTAATGATTGATTTTTGTTTAAGAAACTTTTCAATAGAATGGTACAAAATCATGAACAACTGTTAAAAAACTAGTGAAAATCTATAAATGTTCAAATTGACGGCCGTTTTGTAAAAAACAACTATTAATTCTTCTTCTGTACGTTTATAACTAGGGTTGGGCAAATGCATATTTGCATGTTTTTACCTATTGAGCATAATCAGCTAATTTTTCGAGACCTTCGTGTTTTACAATGTTTACTTTAATATAAACCGCATTATATTCTGCATATTTTGCATATATTGAAGGTTTACAGCATATGGCATATGAAAGTGATTATATTGAACTTTCAGGGCATGAAAATGCCTTTTTTACAGTAAATTTCGTATTATAATTTTAACTGAAACAAAAATACTTTTTAAAACTGTTTGTTAGAAATTTACGTTTCTGTTTTTAGCGGTAACAATAAAACAATAAAACCTTACCTGGGATACTTAATCCTTAATCCTGTGTACTTAAGGTACAAATAGCTATTGTTGCAGAACAGGAAGTGCTTCATTAGTTAAATTCTTGGTAATTCAAATCTGCAGAATGCAGCAAAGAGTTTAGTTTTTGTGTGGTTATCAAACTGTGCGGTTGTGAATATCTACAAAATGCCTAAAATCGGTAGTTCGCAGTCGGAGCTTATTAAAAAGTGGTTAAAACCATACAATTGTTTCAAGTATGATGGAAGTGTAGTGTTTTGTTGTGTGTGCGAAAAACAGGTACGTATTCAATAGGTAGTTGTAAAATTCACACCTACTTTTACAATGTCATACATCAAATAAGATTCGTGCATTTATTCAATAAATTATTTTATTTTATATTACGGCTGTTTTTTAATATTCCACAAGTAGGATTTTTTTCAAATAATTAATTATTTCTTTCCCCTTATCATTTCTTATCAAAAATTTTAATAGCTTCAGATGTTTTTATTTTACATTTGCATTAATTTCTTCTTTTTCCTATCTTTGATAGTGGTTTATATTGAACTCTTTTATTTATACGAGAATTTTATTGATAGATCGCTGTTGTCAAAAAATTTCAACTGGATCAGCATGTACGTACTGGGCCACATCAACGAAAAGCTAGCGATGAAAACGTTCCTGCGCAAGAATTACTTCCCAACTACGTAAATACAAATGTACACTCCAACAATTTCAATAAGGATTTATGCAAGATGATGGTGTCCTGCAACATTCCATTAAACAACCTCGACGTTCCAGATTTCTAGATCGCACATTCCTATATTATATGAAGAGATGCTTCAAAAAATAAGGAATTCGATTTCGGGCCACTACATCTGGTTTAGCGTGGATGAAACTACAGACACCAAAGGAAGATACATTGCAAACTTCATCGTTGGTGTTTTGAATGGCAATCCTTCTAACAGCTACTTGGTTGCTGTTAAAGAATTGGAAAAAACAATTCATTTAACAGTGTCTAGATTTGTTAATGAAATACTTGCCCTGTTGTATGTACCGCAACAAGTCTCAACAGATAAAGTTTTGTATATGGTGACCGATGGTGCTGCATATATGAACAAAGCAGCTAAGAACTTACAAATTTTTATCCAAATCTGGTTCATATCAATTGCTTAGCACATGCCTTAAATCGCGTTGCCGAAGTTGTTAGGATTGAATTTCCCTGGTAAATTCATTAATTAACACGGGAAAAAGTTTTCTTGAAAGCTCCAGCCAGAATTGAGACCTTCCGCGAAAAATTAAAAGACGTCGGTTTGCCCCACAACCAATTTTGACCAGATGGGAACCTGGATCGAAGCTGCTCTGTATTACTGTGAACACTATTCAGAATTCAAGAATGTTGTGAATGATTTCGATGCGAATTGTGCTCAATCTGTAGCGGACTGTCAAAGTGTTTTAAAAACTGTGAATTAAGTTCGCAGTTGTTGTATATAAATCGCATTTTCCGATATCCCCAAGATAATTAAGAACTTGGAGACACAAAACCTACTTTTAACGGAATCTTTAGACTTAATTGAAGACTTTCAAAGAATTATAGACGCAAATAAAAGTGATACATGCAAAAAAATATCCACAATATTACGTGATTTATTTAAAAAAATTCAGGGTTGTCGACACTTAAATGAATAAAAGGCATTTTAGATGGAAACCTCTCCGGTTCGGAGGACATTGAACAAAACTTAGCTACCCAAAAAGCAGATTTATTTAAATATTGTCCTGTAACATCATGTGATTGTGAAAGAAGTTTTCGATGTATAAAATATATTACAAGAAAATCGTCAACGCTTTCTGGTGGATAATATAGAAAAACACATGATTGTTTATTGTAACAAGTAAACAGATTCTGTTGCATCTGTATTTAGTTTTATTAACTTTCTTAGTGTAACTAAAAACTACATTTTGTAAATTATAAATGTAATTATCGCTTGTATTAAAAATTAAAAACATTTAACAAAATTTCGTGTACGTTTTTTATTTTTTTTTTCAGGTGCGATGCAAAATAATAATGTCGGTATTTTAGTTACTCAAATTTAACGAAGAAATATTTTAACTTTTGTCTTTTAAAAGGGTTATAGGAAAAATCTTTTTACAGCATATAATACAGCATATTTTACCCATTTATAGCAGCATATTTTAGGGCATATATGCTCCATCTTTATAGCATATCTGCCCAACCCTATTTATAACATCATATAAAACTTCTAAGGCATAATTCTAATGTGGTGTGTTTTAAAATAATAATCTAATTTGCTGCGGAACAAAGTCGGCTCGTTTCCATGGAGGTAAATAAATTGAAATAGTTGTCAACTTACTTAATTTTGATTGATGTTGTGTTGTAAAAATTTTTTCCTTCATTAGTTTTGGGTTTCATTGTACCTTATCAGAAATTAGTGCTATCCTTCAAAAATGTCGTATACCAATGCCGAGGCTTACGACATGCTTGCCGTGTATTATGAATGTTTTCAAAATGCAGCTATTGCGGAACGACAATACGCTATCAGATATCCTGATCGAAGGCACTACACTAGAAAAGTGTTTCGAATGGCAACACGTTTAAGACAAACAGGAAATGTACGACGTATTCCACTTCCTGTCAGAAGACGTCGCATAAGAAATGAAGACAACAGTATTAATGTTCTTGCGTACGTAGAATCGGAGCCTCACGTAAGCATCAGGAGATTTCCACAGAACTAGGTGTAAGTCTTGCTTCTGTATTCAGAATTTTAAGGGATTTTAAGCTGCATCCTTATCATCTGGTTTTACACCAGGCTTTATCAGACACTGATTTTGACAGGCGGCTCGACTATTGCTATTGGCTGAGAGACATGTGTGAAAATCTTCGATTCCTTTCCAAAGTTTTATGGACCGATGAGGCTACTTTTACTAGCTGCGGCAGAGTTAATTTGCACAATATGCATTATTGGTCGCAAACAAATCCTCACTGGATGCGCGAAGTGGATCACCAAAACAGATGGAGTGTAAATTTGTGGTGTGGTGTTTTAGGTGACAGAATTATCGGACCATTTCTTTTTCCTGGACACCTAAATGGTGAATCTTATTTAAACTTTTACAAAATGACTTGCCCAATCTTTTAGAAGACATTCCCCTTGACGTGAGAGCATCCCTGTGGTATCAACATGATGGATATCCTTCACACTATTCCCGAAGGGTCCGTGATTTCTTAAATGTTAGATACCCACATCGCTGGATGGGAAGGGGTAGTTTGTTTCCGTGGCCACCTAGATCCCCGGATTTAACTGTATTAGATTTCTACTTGTGGGGAAGAATAAAAGATATTGTTTACGAAACGAGACCAACCACCCGAGAGGACATGATTCACCGAATTGAAATTGCAATAAATTCGATTCCACGAGACGAAATCGAAACAGCTGTTTCCAGTATGAGAAGAAGAATTAAAAGTTGTATTTTACAAAACGGCCGTCAATTTGAACATTTATAGCTTTTCACTTGTTTTTAACAGTTGTTCATGATTTTGTACCATTCTATTGAAAAGTTTCTTAAACAAAATCAATCATTACTTTGATATCGTTGTTATGGCCCGTTGGCCTCTAAACACGCTCCAAATTTTGCAATTTGCTTAGTTTGGACTAGTCCTAAGCCTAGATAGAGTGTGAAGGAGGCACAGACTATGATAAATGCAGATTTCATTACTAATCCAACCTATACACCTTAAGAAACCATAGCAGCAATCAATTATTAAATTAAACGGTTAAAAGTCTTCTTTTCGCCATAACTCTGGAACAAATAAAGATATCAAATTGCGTTATTTACGTTTTTGTTACAAATTTAAGCTACTTTCCGCTTATGATGTCATAATTATACCGTATGATTTAATTTTTCTGAATAAAATCAAAAACTGGTATTATTACAAATTGCGCCCTCTAACAATTTTATTATGAGCTATCGCGTACCAATGGATGCGACATTTAAAAGTACTTACCTTTTTCTTCTAAACAAGCCTAGGTTTACTACAATCGGATAAGTCGTTTAAAAATAACAGCGATTTAAATGATTACACATTCAATAGCTTCCCCCACTCTTATTAAGGTCGGTACGCCAATGAGCCTTAGACCAAAATGATGCAGAATTGTCTAAGCTTTCTAACGATGTTACCAAAGGTATGTCTTAATGTGGGAATTTTCGGAGAAATTTATAATTTTATTTTTTAATTTTCAATTGCGCCCCCTTGCGATGAATTACGGAACTTAAAAATAATTTCCAGGATTTTCTCGTGGCGACTTTTATAATGAATTTTTTTTCTCCACTTTTTATGTCCACTAGTTTCTGAAATATGGCCGGTGGCCAGCCTTAATGAAACACCCTGTATATATATATATATATATATATATATATACGCTAATCGGGCGTTCAATAGTCCGACATTTCCAGCAATCGGACGTTTTGATCGCTTTTCGTGTGGAAATGATTAGCTTTATAGTCGGGCGATTTAAATGGGTGACCGCTGGGTAATTGGACAAAAGCAAGTGTTCATTGCACTCCACCCCTACTACTCCTGTTGCTTGGCGCCATAGGTTATTATTAGGCAGTGTCAGTCAGTCTTAGCGAAGTGTGTCATCATAACCTTAACGCGTGTGTACTTAAGTGTTAAGTGATTGTAAGTGTTACAGTTTAGTTCAGTGTGTTTAGTGTTAACGGAAGTTTACGTAAATAATAGTATGTAATACATATATGTATGTACTGTACAGTTAAAGATTTTTGTGAAATGTCAACGGTCAAACGGAAACATGAGACTCTAACACTGAGTGTTAAAATGGAGATTTTAAGAAAGTTGGACAAGGGAGAAAAGGTTGCTAACATAGCTCGAACACATAATATTCCGCGCACTACCATGTACTAGATCAGGAGTAGAAGAGAGAACATTGAGAAGTTTGTAAAAGATGCTGAAGGTGGTTCTTCTTAACGGTAAGCTGTGAAAGCGGGTGAATTTCCTAAGATGGAAGAAGCACTTTACTCTTGGTTTATAAAAGAACGTGCTCGCCACACCCCATTCATGCTGATTTGTTAAAAGAAAAATCTTTAATTTTTTAAAACAAAATCTATGGAAAAGATGATTTTAAAGCAAGTGATGGTTGGTTTGCAAAATTTAAAGTGCGGTATGGTATTCGTCTGTTGACTGTGACCGGAGAAAAATTGTCTAGTGACGATGTAGCTGTAGAGCCGTTTATTAAACATTTTCTAGAGCATGTAGATAAATTAGATCTTATAGGT
Source organism: Vesta saturnalis (assembly GCA_036346205.1). Lineage (NCBI taxonomy): Eukaryota > Metazoa > Arthropoda > Insecta > Coleoptera > Lampyridae > Vesta > Vesta saturnalis. Next base: position 83,431 of record JARFJB010000189.1, read on the forward strand.
GACCAAGTGTACAATGCAGATGAAAGTGGATTGTTTTGGAAATTATTGCCACGTTCATCAAAATGAAGCTTGTGCAACTGGTTTCAAAGTTCCAAAAGACCGAATTAACCGTTTCACTTGCTCAAATACCACTGGAACGCACAAATTGAAACTTTTGGTTCTTGGTAAGGCTAAGAATCATTTAAAAATGTAACTTTGCGTGTAACTTATAAAGGTCAAAATAAGGCATGGATGACAAAAGAAATCTTCCATGAATAGTTTCCATACTGATTTTGTACCTCAAGTACGCTCGTTTCAAAAACAGAAATTTACTTGAAAAGGCGCTACTCGTCCTTGATAATGCACCAGGACATGGTTTTATTGTCAACTGAGTTAATGATTTCAATGTTTTGGTCCAATAAAATGTTATGTTCTTTTAATTTAGTAATTGATGAAGCAATATGAACAAAATTGGTTTGGATATGTGCCAAGTGATATTTTAGTAATGGATTCTTGAAAACATCCACACATTTTTTTATAGCAATAGAACTTTCTACGTCGAAACTGCAAATTACATCTTTTAATTCCCTCAAAATTATCTGTAATGAAATCGACACAATTTAACCACGCTCCCCACCTAGTAATCACAGGTTCACGTAGTAAAAGCATATTAGGTAACAGTTCCTTATACACTTGTACTCTAAAAGGGGCTTTTAAGAATACCTTTTTATGTTTAATACAAGAGTATTTACAATTATGAATTCTGTCCTTACAAGTTCAGCCACTCGATTTAAACCATGTGCCAAACAAGTTACGTGTATTAGGTTTGGAAAAAATATTTTTAAATTTTGTGTTGTTCGTATCATATATGGCGCAGCACCGCTTAACATTAACAACATTTTTTCTGTTCGTATCGGTTCAGGTAAAAACAAATTAGTAAGAGATTCGTTTACAAATCTAGATATAGCTAAATTATTGGTTTTTTGCAACTCTTTAACAGATACTAAATATCCGGTACTACAAACCACTACCGTTTAAACTTCCAATAATCAAATTTGCAATGTACCGTCCTTTAACATCGGTCGTCTAGTCAACACATATCCATATTGGATTATTCCCAATGGCAGTTTTAATCGCTTCCTCAGTAGATGGATAGCTGGAGCCAACATATTTTTTTCGTAAAGTTGTGGCAGAAGGCACGTGAACACCTTCTTTGCAATGCTTTGTTAAAAATTGTTGAAATAATGGATAATCCGATTTTGCAATTGGGATATTGCAACCCACCAGCAAACTGCATAAATCCTGATTGAAATTTTCTTGGCCTAAAACCTTGGTTTGGTTTGTAGTGATGAGTTGCTTAACCATATCTTGAGGCTTTTCTTTACTAGTGTTATGTGTAGCGGTACCCAAGTGTTGATCAATTTGAAATTTCTTTTCACATACAACTTATGAAGAATAAAAAAGTTTACAGAATGTTGTCAAAAAGTTAAAAAGCTTAGTACTTTCAATAATAAAATTGAATATGTAGGTACATATTAAAATTCTTGAATCTCAATGGTTAATTTATTAATTATTTGGTTATTAAAAACAAACAATTTTGAAGTTTAGAACTTTAAAAGGTTTTTATTATAAACATTTTAAATTCACTTTTTATTAAATTGTATGTTTTTCCATATCTTATAGTTGACTTACTTTTTTACTATTATATGCATGCGTATACTTTTCTCTATCGTCGGCGACACAATAAAACCTTGTAACTCCAAAAATATGAAAAATTACATTTTACTGCCACCTGATAACAGAACTGTAAATTAACAAACGTATAAATCCTTGCAACTCCAATAAAATATTCTAGATAAATATTTTAGTTCAAGAAATCCTCGTATCTCCAATGTATTCTGAAATGGTTCATAAAACATTGTAACTCCGCCATTTTTAAACAGGTGTTCATCAAAGTAATGACAAGAAGTGATTTGTTTTTTGAATTGGTGTGATATTGGTTATAAACAGTTTAATTTGCGTAAGGTAAGTTCCTTATTAATGTTATTATGTTTATAAATAACATTTTATGCAATGTGTTTTGATTCTACTGTGTTCTTCCTCTTCTTTTTTTCTTGTTGGAGTTACGAGTATTTCTGTTAATTAGACTTAACTTTATTTACATTCAAAATGAAGTTATGAGGTTTTATTACGAATCATATTCATTTAGTAATGTTATCAGTTGAAAGTAAAATAGGTTTTTTTTTAATTTCAGCAGACAATATGTCGCGATCTTTAAAAATTCTAAATTTGGCAATATCACGAGATAATAAAATAAGAAAGGAAGGTACTGGCGAAGTAACATATGAGTCAGAGCAACAGTCACAAGAAGGTGTCGAAAAACAGGGTGAAGTTGAAGCATTAAGTTTTCAAAATCAGTTGAGTAATAGCGAATTTTTGGTAGAACATCTTGACATAAGGGACATGCCCCTCATTTTAATAGATGAAAACGGAAAAGAAATACTTTTACCAAAAAATGGCGTACCTATAAACTCCACGCAATTATCGACTACAATGATGAAAAGCGAGCAATTCCTACCTCTAATGAAGTTTATAACGGTAACATTTTGAGCGAAATTCAAAATCTTGAAAAATCATCTGAAGGCTTATTAAATATTATGGAACAGGGACAAGACGAACATCAGATCTGCAACACCATACAAGTTGAAGACATTGCAACTCAAGAAAGTTCTATAAGTAAATCTGTTGCTGATTATGTGGAAGAGGAAACCCATGAGAGCAGGTCCAAAAAAACGAGAAAACGAAATACTGACCTATGGGAAGCTACAGCTAATAAAATAAAGCGACAAAAAGATGCTGAATATTATGGAAGAAAGAAAGGAACTGACAACACTTGGAAGTATGAAATTAGAAGACCTAAACGACAACTTAAAGCTTCATGCAGCTGTAAGAAATCTTTAAAAGAAAAAGGAATTAAGTGTCGTGCAGTAAACGAAGACCAGAGAAAAGAGATTTTCACAAAATTCTGGAACATGGCATGGAACGAAAAACGACTTTATGTACAAATGCTAACAAACGTTCAAAATCCAGAAAGGCAAAGGGACAAGAAAGATAGGGATAAATCGAGACGTTCTACCTCCCTTGAATATCATTTAAAAATTGGAAAAGATCTTATACGTGTATGTAAGACTATGTTTGTTAACACTCTCGCAGTAGGCGAGTGGACCGTGCTTAACTGGTCTAAATCAAGTCAGAATTCAATCCAAGGGAAGGAAAATGTCGAACACGACTTTGAAGAAACAAATACTATTTTCAAGTCTAGAAGAATACTTAAGAAAGAAACAGCTAATTTGGAGGATTTTTTAGATAAATTGCCCAAAATGGAGTCACACTATTGCAGAGCGGCTACGCAAAAACTATACCTAGAACCTTTATGGTTATCAAAAACCTCTTTATATGAGTTTTATAAAAATGACTGGTGCCTACAGAAAAAAATCAATCCTATTAGTAGAACGAAATTTAAGCAAACATTTAAGGAAAAGAATCTAAGTTTATTTCGCCCAAAGAAAGATGCATGCGACATATGCGCTGCATTTAAACATAGAAATACTGAAGCAGAGGTCTATCAGAACCACATAGAAAGAAAGAATGAGGCCCGAAGTGAAAAGCAAAAGGACAAAGATTCTGAGACCAAAACTTTTACAATTGACATGCAAGCTGTTCTTTAAGCTCCTAAGAATAACGTATCTTCAATGTATTATAAAACGAAGTTAGCGGTTCATAACTTAACCATGTTTGATTTGCAAACCAAAGACGGTTACTGTTTCCTTTGGAACGAGACTGAAGGAAATTTGACTGCAGATGAGTTTGCGTCTATTATCATTCACTTTTTGTTAAGCATCAGGGACTCCTCGAGGAAAGAAAAGAAGTTATTCTTTTCAGTGATGGATGTAATTACCAAAACAGAAACGCAACTTTAGGAAACGCTCTTCGTAATTTCTCCAGAATTACTGGAATTACGGTGTTACAAAAATACTTAGAAAGGGGGCACACCCAAATGGAAGTTGATGCAATGCATAGCACCATAGAAAGAAAATTAAAAGATGTTAACATCAATGTGCCTGCTGATTACGTATCAATTTGTGAACGTGCACGGAAGTCATCAAAACCATATGAAGTTACTTACCTTAAGCATGAATTTTTTAAGGAATTTCGTAGCCTTCGCTATGTAACCACTATTAGACCTGGCAAACGATCTGGTGATCCCACTGTGACGGACCTAAGGGCGCTTAAATACAATCCTAATGGTTCTATAGAATATAAACTTAAATTTTCTGAAGATTGGAAAACTTTACCGGTTCGAGTTAATAAACAAAATCCGATACTATTTGAGCACTTACCACTTCTGTACACAAATAGAATTCCTATAAAAATGGAGAAATTTAACCATTTGCAGAGTTTGAAGAAAACTATTGATCAAGACTACCACGTTTAAGAGATTTGTGTATCTTTTTTTGTTATAATAATTAAAAACGAGTTCTAAATAAAAAAAGAGAACAAGAAAATTAATGATGTACTTTACTTTCATCAAACGTAACTCCACACACTGTGAAAACGAAAAACTCGTATCTCCATTTTTAAACAAATAATAATAATAATTGCATTAGTTTCATTTTAAAAACAGTGTGATTATGCAATACATACCTATTTGTAGTGAAAAAATAAAAAAAATTTTAACTTTTGTTTAATTGAATCCAAATGAACTTATTTTATAAACTGTTAGTAGCCCTCCTGTAATCTTTAACAAAAGGGAGGTACGAGGTTTTATTGTGTCACCGACGATATGCTGTGTGACGTATGCATAAACATTTATATACATCCAGCTTTCTGCATTACATATATAACAAACTTCGGTGGCCGAGAGGTAATATTGTACATGTACCATGCTAGCTTTCCGTAGTTCGACTCTGGCGATGAGCAAACAATTTTTGTCAACGTTTATATTTTCTACGACGCATCAACGTCTCTTCAGCAACGAAAGCAAAGAACGAAGATGACTTCTTCAGCAACGACGAAGAACCGGAAGCAGCTCTATAGCGACGGCGACGAAGAACCTATCTGCATGGCTCTGCAGCATGCAACATCTCCATAGGAAGAGGTCGAGGATCCATTCTGAAGAAGCTATCAGGGGCTAAAGTACACGTCCAAGATGGTTGACATGTCTCTCATTGGTCAACACATGGGTCAGTCCCCTTGATAATCTTTCCAAGATGGCCGCGACGGCTTTCATTGTTCAACAGATGGGCCCAGCCCCCTTGATAACATTATCAGGGGAGGGGCCCATACTCGTCTCTGATTGGTCCTACGTCACTGGGGCGGGGCCACGCCCTTGCCTCTTATTGGTCCGCCACAGCCAGCTTGTGCAGGGGCTCGCTCACGTCGCTAATTGGTGTGACGTCACTTCCTGGTCCAGATGTAACCTACCTTTACTACTGTAGATATCATTTTCGATCAGTACTTTTTCGCCATGTATTAAGGATTATGAACGAGCTGAATGACATGAAGTACGAAACATAAAATACTTAATTACTGGTCCAAGATAAGTCAGACCGGTTAATTTTATCAAAGAACTACGTAATATACAATTAAAGAAACTTTTGTGGATTTTTTAATTACTCATTGGAGCACAAATGAAATTAAAGAATTTATTGGGAATACCATAGTAAATTTAAATTATAAAAAATACCATACTTATAGTGTTCATAATAACCTATGATCTCCTACGTAAATGGTAATTTATCGTGCCAACATTATGAAGAAATTGATACAAAAATAATATCACATATGCCAAATGGATAACGATGTATCCAACGTTTTAATATAAACGTCTGACACAGACATTTTATGACTAATGCTGGGGAACATGGACCACCTCTGCAATACTAATTTGAAGATCTATATGGAATATGGTACTATGAATTCAAAGAAATGTATAAATATTTTGGAGTTACATATAAAATTAGGATATCTTTTATGTCCCAGGTTTTCATGCATTAACCGGTTGTGATTATAACCCTTCTTTTCTAAGAAAAGGAACAAAAACTTTACCAATTATTACAAAACTGCTGAAATAGTAGAGAAAAAGGATGAGATTTTTTTAATACTTGAGATGTATGTGTGCCAAATGTACGGTATGAAAAGGGAAACTTTAAATGATGCACGTTATGAAAAGTTCCTCGCCACACATAAGACAAGTGGTACTAAAATATTCATGCAAAAACTTATCAGTTATGATTCGTGAAATTTACCTCCGTACCAACGTGAACTGCTACAAAAATTATGAAGAACTTTATACATAACAAATATCTGGCGGAATAGTCATTTAAAAGAGCCAACTCAACGGTTCTTGCACCTGAAGATAATCGTTGGAATTTGATCGATGACCACCATGTTTTTAATTGGTTTGAGGGAGATACAGTACCTTCTTCTATCTATGAAATACTCTTACCACATCCTACTGATTAGTCAAATGTAGCTGAGGAATACATTCCAGGTAACATACAACTTTTTAATTCAATAAGAATATTAATATTAACGTATCAAAACTTTTTTTCCTTTCAGAGGACGAAATTAGTATTGAAGAGGCAGATGATGATAAGGAACTAGTAGTGACGAATCGGATGGTGATAAAGAAAATTAATTTAAATATTTATGTAGATTGGCTTTTTAATTAATAAAACATAATTTACTCATGATATTTATCTCCACGTAAGATTTGCACCATTGAGTTCACTCTCTCACTCGCGCTCCCATCGCATCTTTCCTCTCCTGTCAAGGTCTAATGCTAGCCAGAACCGCCTGTCCTTGTATATATATATATATATATATATATATATATATATATAATTTAAATTATTAAAATTTCAAGCTTACAGCTTACACTTTCAAAAATATATGGGCTGATGACGTGCGGGGTTGATGCCTGCCAGGGGGTCGATTCTTGAGTTCATAGGAATACGTTTCCTATAGGAAACTATTAGATTTTCCTATAGGAACGCGTATTAGCTATTCTTGACGCTTCAATAGCAATTATTTCCCATCGCTAGCGTAGGAATATTTCCACTTGGTAATTCCCATTGGAAACGGGCATTCCTACGCGTTACTATGACATTTCTAATGTCAGTTTTTGCATTAAAATGGCTAATTTAGAAGAATTTGCTCAGTTAGTAATAGTAGAAGTAATTGAGGAAGCTGAAAACATAGTAAATAGACCGCCATGTTTATTATTGAAGAACACGAGCTTAGATCCGTTTGAAATGTTGTCGGAAAGAATGTTTATAAAAATATTTAGAGTCAGTAAGAATCTTGCGAGGGATCAAATTATTTCACTAGATCCATATTTATTGGCTCCTTCACGGATATCAGCTTTAAATAAAGTGGAAAAGGTAATTTTTTTTGGATGTGCCGTAATAAAGAGAAATAACAGGTTTTGGTAGCACTTAAGTTTCATGCTACAGGTAGTTACCAAACTGATATTGGTTATAACTTTTTTTCTGGAATTAGTCAACCATCGGTAAGTTGAAGCATTGAAGAAGTAACCAATGTTTTGAATGAACCGAATATCTTCAATCAGTGGGTGACATTTCCTGAAAAGTTAAATAGTATTCGAAGAAAGTATATACATGTGCCCTATTCATTTCATTATAAGAAGTTTATTTTTGTGTTGAAGTTTTTATAGAGATTATGGTTTTCCCGGCTGTATAGGATTGTACACATGTTACAATATTTCCCCAAAAGTGAACGACGATAATTATCTTGAACACATATATGTAAATCGGAAACTTTATCACTCAATAAATGTTCAATTGCTAATTAAATACATTTTCTTTTGATTGCACCAATAACTATAGTCTATTATTTCCAGATATGTGACTCTTGATTGCGTATATTAAATGTAAATGCTCAATTTCCAGGAAATACGCATGTCGCTTATATCTGGAGTCGATCAAATATTCAGTCCGCATTAAGAGCATTAACTAGAACAAATCCTGATTACTTCTTAATTGGTATGCATTTGTTTACAGTATGTAGGTTGTTTTTAATTATATTCAAATAGTTGTTTTGTGAATTATTGATACATATTTTCTGAATCGTTTTGTTCTCGTAGGGGACTCTGGCTATCCCCTAAGACCTTGGCTACAAACCCCTGCAAGAAATCCAGCTCCAAGGTCACCGGAAGAAGCATATAATAATGTTATCACCTGAACGAGAAGTATTATTGAACGGTGCAACGGGGTACTTAAACCCCGATTTAGATGTTTACTAAAATACAGGGTTCTGCATTATTTACCAACCAAATGTTCCAAAATTATCAATGCATGTGTTGTTCTTCATAATATGCATTGCTGATAATATTCCTGAGGCGGAACCAGAGAACGGCGACAATGAGTTAGATTTTGGTTTGCTTAATAATCTAGCAGAACACAATCATGAACAATAAAGAAACAATTCAGATTTAGAGACTGGGAAAGCTTTACAAAGAAGGATCATAAGACACTACTTTAATCGCAATTAATTGATATTGATTCATTATAATTACCCACACAAAATCATATTATATTATTAAACGTATTTGGAGTAAAGCAAATCGTGCAAGGACAAGACATGGACTCTATGCTTTTCCGGTGAGCATATTGTAAACGTCGGTTCTAATACAAAATTTGATGGTGGTTCTGTCAAGATCTACAAGCTAACAAAACATGCGGTTCACTGGTTACAATATAATTCTGAAAGATTTGTGAATACACACCCTTGCATCAAATGGTGGGCAAGGTATTCACAAAATTTTGAAGCCGGCCCTGGACGCACCTACGACCATGAAGAATAAGAAGTCTCTTCAAGAACTAAGACTTGATTACAAAAATGTATTTTTTCATAAATATAAATATAACAATATAATTCAACATTTCTTAGCCTCTATCACAAAGTTGACTTATATTTTTAAAGAGTCGGTAACAGATTGTTGAGCTACAACATTCTATTCCATTAGGCTCAGTTTTTTTTTTCATAATATTTAGCCTTCAGCTCAAGTTTCTGTTCACATTGTGAAACTAAATTTTCATTGGCTCTAATGGAAGTTTGCAGTCTCTTCACTGCTGCAGATTTTTTTTCTTCCCATTTCCTGATGTTGGTTTGGTGGAAGAACTTGATTTGTTCTCCTCAAGGTCTGTAAATAAATTTTTGTTCAAGAAAAAAACCGGTTTCTTAAAATAGCCCCCGCCGAAGAATCTATAACGTTCTGTACTTGAGTAGGATCAGATTGAAATTTTTTTTCTGAGTCATTTGACTTCTGTTGAATATCCTGCAAAAAAATATATGCATAAGTATCTTAAAAATTGTATAACTTACAATAGTTGCCACTAATGATTCTATAATAAATGTATCCCCCTTCAGACACCAAATGTCTAGAATCTGCTGGTCCTCGTTAAACATCTTCACATCTATTGGGGGCCCACCTCCAGTACCAGACGCATGAAGAACTTTAGTTGTCAATTTCTAAAATTAAAAAAACAACGCACCAAAAACTAATCATTAGATAATATGATGGTTATAATGTTACATTTTATAAAAGTTAAATAAACATTTATTACAATACAAAATAAATGTAAAACATACTGTTCTCCATTGGCGCCAATCTTTGTGACTACCCGGTATGGCATTTATGGTGTCGGCGATGACTTGCCATCGTTTCTGGGTCTCATTTTTAGTGAACGATGCGGAAAACTTTCCCTTTAAGAGCCCTTGCTCATTTTGTAGAAGCTAGGAATAAATGCAGCACAAGTAAGGAACACGAAATGACACAACACAATGACAACACACATGACATGAGCATGTTAAATGTCAATAATAACAACACTATGCAGGTGCATTATTCAAACGCTATTGGTCGATATGATATATGGAACAAGGTTCTATGTACGACCGATGGTATTTCCCATTCCAGCGACAAATAAATTCCTATAGTAGTCAAGAATACGAAATGTTCGTTGGAGTCGTTTCCAACGGAAACTTAGCGTAGGAAAATATTCCTATAGAAAACGTTTCCTATGAACTCACAAATCGACCCCCAGGTGGTGGTTACCCTATTTAGACTCGTCACTAAAAGAATTTCTAGCCTTACCGAAAGACCGTTATCCAGAGGGTTCACGAGCTCTCAGTCTACTAACTAATTGTACTAGTCGTTTTGATCTGCTGCTCATTGTGGCGTTTCCTTTTTTTCATGTGCTCTCGTTTTCACCATGCCACTATAAATACCCTACGAGAAAATGCAGGTTCGGATGTGTCTGCTAACAATTACATGTCTGCTAAATGTGTCTGTTTTAGCCCTGTGATAGCTCACGATATGTCTGCAAAACGCGTCTGCTTCGGCCTAACAAGGAAAAGTTTTATCACAGGGCCTCTGCAGACATCAGTGTCTGTTATTTGTAAAAAATGTTGATAAAGGTGTAGTTTGGAAGGCAACATAATAAGTAATGGCTCAGTGATGACAATATCAACATTTTTTTTGGCGCTTAACGTGTTAATTAAATTATTTATAGAACCGTTGGTACATAATATCCAGGAGATGCGTTAATAATATTTCAAACTTGTTAACTATTGCTAAGAGTCAGTATAATGTGCCAATAATATTTGAAATGTGTAGTATTATATGATGCAACACTATTAACATATTCACTTTAATACCGTTAACGTTTGGTAATTGTTCTTGCACTTAATATAATATTAAAGTGCCTTCTACACTTAATCGTTGGAAATATAAAAATGATTTCTGTAAATGTCACATTGTAGCTTTATCATGAATAAATAAATGTTATTTAAATGAAGAGTCAATAAAATGTGGTGATGACATTAGTGATTTTATAACAGTTTACACAGATTGGCTCTAATAATTTTAAGCTTCTTGTATAGTGTTCATAATTAAATTGAGATACAGGGATACAAATTCAAAAAACTGCATTTGATGGTTGCAGCTACAGTAAGGTGACATATTAAAATCTCAATAGCCCATCAGTCTAAACGAAAAGTTCGATTAATAGTTTTTTTTATTGAGCATGTTGCGTAAATTGTACGACACACAAGTAAAAATGGTTACGGTAATTGCATGCATGTTTACCTTAAAGAACTTATACATACTTTTGGGAGCTTTTTAAATTTTCGAACTGTAGAATTATCGAAAAGGCAGTATAGTAAATATATACAATTGAAAGAACCTTCTACACTTTGCTATAGGTATAATGATCATATTGAAATGTTATATGGTACAAGATTCCATCCCCATTTTTACGAAATTTTGAACCGTTGGAAATATTTTTGAACTGTGTATCGATTTGCTATAATTTTGACCTCGAGAAGAAGAATCCGTCGTCAACATTGGAAAAAGTCCTACATTTCGACTTCGAAATCGAGTTTTTCGTTTTTCGATCTAATAGAGTTCGAATTTCGAAAAAACAAAAGAGACAAGAATTTTTGTGATCGTCTGACGAGTAAGACGGGTTTTTTCTTTTTTTAATCGGACCAATATTAACCGAGATAACAAAAGCGACGTCGGGCGTCGGCGGCGTCGCGAAGCTCAAGCTAATCGATTTAAACGAAGTACTTCTTCGTTTATTCGACCATGTAAATATTTTTACGATTTGCTATCGAATAAACACTCCTCCCAACGAAAATAGTACGTATCCTGTGTATGTGGGATACCTTTTTATATATATATATATATATATATATATATATATATATATATATATATATATATAAGATTAATACAGGGACTAGAGTGAATAAGCTTGTATTCTTTATAGTAGGCAAATTGAGATAGATTAGAGTATATTTAGAGTATATTAAGTAAAGCATTAGACGAATGAAAGAAATTGATTTTGATTTAACGAAACAGGCTAGGTGGAATTTGCACAAATTTGTTTAATCATAAAAAGCATTGGGCTATATAAGGAGCATGTGAGGAAGGTCAGAAGGAGTTATATTTGTGAGTACGATTAAGTTCGTAGAACATATTTCAATAAATTCACAGTTTATTCAAAGTATTTTGGCATTCTTAGATACCTTACAGATGTTTATCACACGGATTAGGTCTAGAATAATATGTAGAACATGTATCGAGTTAGTTACAATGCAGGAAAGATTTAAATGTTAAGAAAGGGTTATGGTGCGGACACGATTTAGTTTTCGCTCACAGACATAGTGTACAAAAAAGTGCAGGAGAAGCGGTAGTGCGTTGTAAACATTAAAAGAATATATACAACATTTTTACATTTGGATATTTAACATATAAATACTTTTTGTGTACAAATTCTGCAGAAGTGTATTTAACAATATGGATTTTTGAGTTGACAAAGTTTTAGACAATACAATAAAAGTGAACAGTGTTGATGAACATCTTAGAATAACATTTTAAGTAATTTGGACGTTATAAACGCAAATTATGAGTATAATTGTATAAAGTTAGGTTAAGTTTTAATTTTAAGGTTTTTGCAAATTTATAGTTTTTATAGGATAGTTTAACACCTAAAGTGCCACAATATAAATCATACTAAAACTTCTATAATGACCATATTCAGGGTTTTATATATTTTTAGTCCTTTCATCTAATATAATCATGGTCAAAACTAAAATAATATAAAAACTTGATATTACACCAAAAAACAACAATATTTGTTGTCGGACACCTTTTGTCCTCCGCGGTCATAACGTATAGCTACACTCAACATGGCCGTGTCGGACATGCGCGGCATACACAATTTCGTGTTGCAACTTGCAGCTACGTTTATGCTACGGTCGAGGTTGTTATGTTTATATTGTGTGTTATATTTTTTCACCGACTCGAGATATGGGCGACTACGGAACAGAGCAGAGGAAGTTGCATAAAATTGTGGGACGAGGTCCTTTCCACAGACGAATCGGATTTTACACCCGATTGCAGTGAGTACCAAGCATCAGACAGCGAAAGTTCCGATTCTGATGTTGAAGGTCCTGCAAAGAAGCGACCTAAAAAGGTAAATAAAAATAACTTACCCTCTACTTCGACAGACCTAGATTTCCAAGAAAATCAGGAAAATGTACTACCGTGGGTTGATTCACTAGATAATTCAATTCAATCTGCTCCCGACAATGCTACTGACGGTATTATAGAATCCGTAATATCACAGAATATGAATTATCAAGAATTTGAAACGCAAATAATTCAGGCATACAAAATCAAATGTACGATAAATATCATCAAGATACACCTTTAGATTTCTATCGATCGATGATTCCCCGTGAAATAATTAAATTATTCGTGCTGGAAACTAACAGATACGCCAATCAACAAAAAATCAATAATAACAAAAAACGATCTCGTATTCTGCATTGGAAAGATACTAACGAAGAAGAAATCGAAAAATTTTTGGGTTGTTTGATACTTCTTATTGGTCGCAAAATTTGTTATATGATAATTCGTTGAAAAAGTTTTATCCCGAAATCGATTTCAAATATTGCTAAAAATGTGGCACTTTGCTAATAATGAAGAGGCAAATATTGACGATAGATTGCATAAGGTTTCGCCACTACTGGAAAAATTAAAGGTATCGTTTCAAGCTTCTATTACTCCTGGTGAGCATATAGTAATTGATGAGACTCTTGTTCCTTTCAAAGGAAAATTACGATTTAAGCAGTATATTTCCAACAAGCGCTATAAATTTAGGATAAGACTATCCAAACTTTGTCTGTCAGGAGGTTATCTTTACGACTTCAATGTATACTGTGGTAGAGAAAAAGTTATTGCAGAAGAACAGACTGTACCATCTCAGGTTGTTGTGAATTTAACAAAAAATTTATTAAATTGTGGTCAAACTGTAATTGTTGATAATTACTATACATCAGTAGAGTTGGCACATGTATTGCTAAAAAAGGACACCCATATAATTGGAACCCTCAGAACTAATAGAAAACTTAATCCAAAAACTTTAATACAGACCAAGTTGAAACGTGGGGAGTGTATTGTGGAAGAAAGCAATACAGGCATATTCGTGGAAAAATGGAGAGACAAATGCTAAATACCAAATTTTTGCCTGAAATGATGACGGTCAGAAGCAGATCCGGAGATGTGAAAAAATATGAACTCTATCCCCAATTATGAGATTTGAGCTAGTCCGGTGCATAACAATTATCCCCTATATAAGATAATTTAATTAATAATTTATTTAAAAAAATTTAGCCACTTCAATATCTATATATATATATATATATATATATATATATATATATATATATATATATATATATATGAAGCAAAGCGCAAAAGTAAAATTATTTGATTTTTTTAAATGGGTCACCCTCTATATTATACTGCAGTTCGTTAGTCCTTTAAGTAATATTTCTGCTGATATACAGTTTGTCGGGTATCAACTCAAAGATAAAAGTTATTTTTAACTAATTTTCGAAACAACGGCTAAATAATTCGGTACACTATTTGGTTTCTAGAACATTAGTGAATAATACCCTGTATATTCTTGAAAGGATGAAAGTTTTTGTTTGTCTACTATCATTTCAAATGTATGCAAACGATGTGCTTAAAGTATCTACCTAACGATGTTAGCTATTTGAATAACGTGTAACCAGAGTAAAACATTAGATTTTAAAAGTAAATACATTTAATCAAGAAACGTATCAACAAAATAACATTCAAATAAAATGATTAGTAACATAAACTGCACAAAACCGACTAACGGTTTGACAAATTATTAAATACAAAAGAACAAATTATTTTCATCTTGATTATAATTAAAGTAAATCACTGTGTGTGTTCGTCTGATTTTGCTGTGTTCGGGGTCTGCTATTTGAACTGTTTTTCATAGGAAGCCCTGACGTCATTACGAAGCGGGGAGATTTGCGATTACCCCACTCTCGCGTAACAGTCCCCCCCCCCACGTTGGAAGGAATTACGTAGGGTTCCGTGACGTAGCCGGCGTGCTAGGTTGCAGTGCCGCGCTAGGCGTCGTGCTCTAGGTGCGTATGGCTGATGACTCGTGGTCCTTCGATCACTTGGGGTGCTCGATGTCGTGTTGTTGCGGTGTATCTGGAGAGTCTTCGTCTTGGAGTGGATCCCTTGGTGGTTGGTTAGCGGCTGGCTCTTCCGTTAGTGGAACTGGGGCGGGGCGGAGGTTGTGGATATGGACCTTAGCGAGGTCCCCGTTGGCTCGTTGTACCCAGTAAGCGTTGGTACCTGCTACTACTTTGTAAGGTCCCTGCCATTTTCTCACGAACTCGCCGATGTTGGGTTTATGGTTTCTCTCGAGCATCTGATCGCCGTCCTGGTATTGGGTTCTGGCGGGATCGTATTTGGCGTATCGGGATCGGTAATTACTTTGGTTTTGGTAGACTCGGGCGATGCACTCCTCCCGTGGTATACTCTGATTCTCAACTGTCGGCTCGGCTTTGCCGACCCTTCATTTCCCGGGCTTGAGTAAGTTGTACCCGAATCGTGCCATGGCTGGTGTCATATTGGTGGCGGCGTTCCATCGAGTCTTTAATTTTAAAATTTATATTTTTTTTTAAATAAAAATTTTTTAAATTTATAAATTTATTTAATTCAAATTTAAAAATAGTTTTTTGCAAAATTTTTTAAAAACCAAAACCAATTTTAAAAAGATTGAAAATTAAATTTGCCCCAAAATGCCAAAAAATTATTATTTATTAGTTTGTTTCCGTTTTACCCAAAAAAATTCGAAAAAGGGAAAGGAGAAATTAAATTTATTAAAAAAGGGGACCAAAACCCAAAACGTTCCAAAACCTTTTTCCCCCCCGGGAAAATTTAAAGGTTTGTTAAAAATAACCCAAATAATTTTCCCGGGGGCCCTTTTCCAAAAGGGAAATTGTATTGCCCAAAAAAAATTTTTTGAAACCAACTTAAAATTTTAAAAAATTTTCCCCTTTTTCTTTTTTCCAAAAGGAAAATTTTTGAAAATTTAAAAAACCTTGGGCTTTTTTTGGGGAAGTTTTTTAAATTTTCCCAAAATTAATTAAAAAAATTTTTGAAAAAGCCGCGTTTTAATTTAAATTTGTAAACTGCCCAAATAAAAAAATTTTTGGTTTTAAAAAGATTAAAATTTTAAAACAAATGATTAAAAAAAAAATAATTTTCGGGGTTTTTTAAAAAAATTTAAGGGGGTTTTTGAAATAAATTTTCAAAGTAAGCCGCCCAAAAAATTTTCTTTTGGGTCTTTCTTTCGGGAATTTTTCTTTTTTTTTAAATTAAAATTTTTTTAAAAATTTTTTTTAAATTTGGGGTTTTAAAATTTCTCAAAAACTTTGGTTAATATTTTAAATTTTTCCCTATTTTTTTTTTAGTAAAAATTAATTAAAAAATTTTTTTTCCGGTTTGGGCGGGGGGTTTTTTTCCGATAAATTAATAGGGTTAAAACGTTAACTTTTATGGAAATTTTAAATTTTTTGGTTTTTCGGGGTTTTAAACAAGGGGTTTTTCCCTGGTTTTTTTTTTTTAAATTCCGTGTTTTTTAAATTTTTAAAACAAAAGGTCTTTTTTTTTGGCTTTTTTAAAGGGTTTGTAATGGGTTTTGGGTT
Organism: Vesta saturnalis; assembly: GCA_036346205.1. Taxonomy (NCBI): domain Eukaryota; kingdom Metazoa; phylum Arthropoda; class Insecta; order Coleoptera; family Lampyridae; genus Vesta; species Vesta saturnalis. Next base: position 100,045 of record JARFJB010000189.1, read on the forward strand.
TCCCTTTTTTTTATCCCTTAATTTTTATTTTTTTATTTTTAAAAAACTCGTTTTTTTTGCTTTGGGGTTTTTTTTTTTTCTATTTGGGGGTTTTTTTTTTAAAAGGGATTTTTGGGGGGCCGGAAAGGGAAAATCCCGGGTCGGTTTGTTTTTAAAGGTAAGGGGTTGTAAATATTTTTTTTTTTAGGAATTTCTTTTTTTTTTGTATTTTTTTTTTGGGGGAAATTTTGGGACCCGTTTTTGGGGGAAGGGGGAATTTTTGGGATTTGGGATAAAAATTTTTGGTTGAATTTGTTTTTGGGTTTGTTTGGAAAATTTATTTTTTTTTTTCCCTTTACCGGGGTTTTTGGGTTTGGTTTTTTACGGTTAATGCCGGTTTTTCGGGTATTTCCCAAAACATTTTTGGGATTTTTTTCTTTGGGGGTTTTTTTCTAAGGAAAATTATTTTTCCCTTTCTTAAAAAATTTAAATTTTTAAAATTTTTTTGGGCCCTTTTGCGAATTTTAAAGCGGTCCGGGTTTTTTAAAAAAGGGTTTTTTCAAACTTTTTGGGTTTTAAATTTAAAATCAGGGCCAACGTAGTTTGTTTGGGGGTTTCCCTTTTATGGTTTTTTTTGGGGTTTTTAAAATTATTTATTTTAAAGGGTTTTTGAGGAAATTTATATTTTTAAAATGGTTTTTGATTTGTTTTTTTAATTTTGGGAAAATTTTTAAAAAAAGGTTTTTATTTAAAAGGGGTTGGGGTCCCCTTTTTAAATTTGGTTATTTGTTTTTCCCGTTGTAAATTTTAAAATTTAGTTTAAAATTTTTTTGGGGAAAATAAATTGGGGGGTGCTGTTAAAGGGGGATTTGGTTTTTTAAAAACCGGGTTTGGGCACTCCCGTTCTTGTTTGGGGGCCCTTGTTTTGAATTTGGGGTTTGTTTTAAAGTTTTTGAATTAAAATAAAGTTCCAGGAAAGTTTTAAATTTTTATATCTTATTTCATTTTAAATCCAGGGTTTTTTTTTTAAATTTTTGGGTTTTTGTTTCAAAAGGTTTTGGGGAGTTTTTGGGTTTTCCCGGGTTGGGGGTTTCGGAAAATTGAATTTTTTTGCCTTCTTCTTTTTTAAAAAAATTTTTGAAAATTTTATGGTGGTTTTGGTTTTAATTCCGTATTTTTTGGTAAAAGGAAGGGTTTTTTTTAAATTTGGGGTTTAAACCGTGGTTTTTTTCCCTTGTTTTCCCATTTTAAAAATTTTCTTTTGGGGGGTTGGGGTTTAAATATTTTTTTTAGTTCGTCCGAATTTTAAAGTTTTTTAAACTTTTTTTTTTTTTTTTTTTTTTGTTTCCGGGGTTTCGAATTTTTTTTTTTGGGTTTCCTTTTCTTTTTTTTTTTTTGTATTGGTTTTTTTTTGGGAGGAATTTTTTTTTTGTTTTTGTGGGTTTTTGGGGGTTTTGGGTTTTTTTGTTTTTGATTTTTGTTGTCGGGTTTATTTGCTTTTTAGGTTTTTTGAGGTTTTTTTTTAATTCCCGTGGTTTGGGGTTTGGGTTTTTGGGTTGTTTTTTGGTTTTTTTGGGGTTTTTTCCAATTTTTGTTTTTTTTTGAATTTGGGTTTTTTTTTGTTTTTTTGGGTTGTTTTTGTTTTTGGGTTTACGGTTTGGTTGGCCTTTTAGTTTTGGTTGTCGGTTTTTTGGGTTTTGGGCTTTGTTTTTTTTTTGTTGGGTTTTTTTTTCTTTTTTGGTTCTTTTTTTTGTTTTTTTTTTTTTTTTGAGGGGTTTTTTTTTTTTTGGGTTTGGTTTATGGGATTGTTTTGGGGTTGGTTGGGTTTTCCCTTTGGTTTTTTTTAAAAGGGGCCTTGGGTTTTGGGTGGGTTTTTGTTTTGTTTGATTTTTGGGTTGTTTTTTAAGTTTTTTTTTGGTTTTTTTTTTTTTTTGGTTTTTTTGTTTTTCTTTGTTTTTTTGGGGTTTTGTTGGGTGGTTATTTTTTTGAATTGGGTTTTGGGTTCCAGTTTGGGTTTGGTTTTGTTGGGTTTTTTTGGGATTTTTTTTTTTTTGGGTGGTTGTTTTTCTATTATTTTTCGTGTTTTTGGGTAAAGGTGGGTTTAGTTCTTTTGGGTTTTTTTTTTTGGGAAACTTTTTCCAGTTTGGAAGAAGTTTTGGGTTTTTTTGTTTTTTATTTGGGTATTCTGGGAGGGTTGTTTTTGGGGGGGGTTGTTTTTTTTGGGGGGGTTTTTTGGGGGTTTTTTGGGATTTAAGTTTTTTTTTTTTGGGTTTTGGTTTTTTATTTTGGTTTGGGGTTTTTTTGGGTTTGTTTTGTTTGGGGTTGTCTTTTTTTGGGGTTTTTTGGTTGTTTTTTTTGGGGTTTTCCCGGGGGTTTTATTTTTTGTTTGTGGGGTTTTTGTTTTTTTGGGGTTTGGGGTTTTCCTTGTTTGTAGTTGGTTTTTGGGGTTTTTTAAATTTTTTTATTGGGGGTTTTGTTTTGGTTAATTTTTCCCGCTTTGCCTTTTTTTTTCTTTGTTTGGGGTTTTTTTTGGTTTTTGGGTTTTTTTGTTTTTTTTGTTTGTTTTCAATTTGTTTTTTTTTGGGGGAAATTTTTTGTTGTTTGGTTTTTTATTTTTTTTTTTTTTGGGTTTTTTTTTTTTTTTGGGTCCATTCTGGTTTTTTTTGGGGTTTTTTTTTTTCCCTTAAAGGGTTTTCCCTTTATTTTTTTTGGGGGTTGGTATTTTTTTTCAATTTTTTTTTGTTTTTGTTTTTTTTTTTGGTTTTTTGTTTTGGGTTTGGGGAGGGGGTTTTGGTTTTTTTTTTTGTTGGGGTTTTAGCGGTTTTTCCTTGGTGGGTGTTTGGTAAATTTATTTTGGGTTTTTGGGTCGTTTTGGTTTTTTTTTTTTTTGGGGGGTTTCCTTTTTTTTTTGGTTTTTTTTCTTTAGTTTTTGGGAAATTGGGGTTCTTTTTTTTTTGGGTTTTTAAATTGTTTTTTTTGGGTTTTTTTGGAGGGTTGGGTTGTGTTTTGGTTTTTGGGGTTTTTTTTTTGTTTTTTTTTGGGTTAAAGGGGGGTTTTTGGTTTTATTTTTTTGGGTTTTGTTTTTTGGGGTTTCTTTTGGGGTTTTGGGTTGTTTTTAAATTTTGGGTTTCGTGGGTTTTTTTTATATATTTGGGGTAAATTTTTTTGTTTTGGGGTTTTGGGTTTGGTTGTTTTGTTTTTGGGATTTTTGGGTGATTTTTGGTTTCTTTTAATTGTGTTTTTTGGGTTGGGTTTGGGTTTTTTTTAAAATTTTTTGGGGTTTTTTTTTTTATTTTTTTTTTTTGGGTTTTTTGATTTTTTTGTTTTTTCCTTTTTGCTGCAAAACGGGGTTTTTTTTTTTTTGGGGTTTGGGTTTCTTAAATTTTAGCTGTGTAATTTGAAATTTTGGGTTTTTTGGGAAATTTTTTGTTTCCCCTTTAAACAAATTGAAATTTCCCTTTTTGAGTTTGTTGGGCCCGATCCTTTGGTTTTTGTTTTTTATTTTTTTGTGTTGTTTTAAAATTTTTATTTTTGATTTCTTTTTTGGGGGTTTTTTTAAATGTCCTTTTTCCCTTCTTTTTTTTTTTTTTTTCTTTCGTGAAGTTTTCCCTTTTGGTTTTTCCCCCTTTTTTTTTTGTCGTTTTTTCTTTTTTTCCCGGGGTTGGTTTTTTATTTTCTTTTCCCCCTTTTGTTGAATTTTTTGCTTTTTGGTAAGGGCTTTTTTTTGGGGGGGTTTTTTTTGGTTTTTTTTGTTTCCGCAATTTTTTTGGTTTTTTTTTATTTTTTTTGTAATTTTCTGGGGGTTTTTGGGGTTTTGTATTTTTTTTTTTTTTTTTGTTTTTTTAATTTTTAATTTTTTCTTTTGGTTTTTTTTTTTTTTGGGGCGGTTTGGGTTTTTGGGGTTTTTTTATTTTTTTTTTTTTTGTTTTTTTTTTGGGTTTTTTACGGGGTTTAATAAATTTGGAAGTTTTTTTTTTTAAAATTAAAAATTTTAAATAAAATTTTGTTAAAAATTTTTATTTCCTTTTTAACAAAAAACATAAAAATAAAATTTTTCCCTTTTCTTTTAATTTCAAAATTTAATTAAATAAAAAAATTTCCCTTTTTAAATTTCTTTTTAAAAATTGAAATTAAAAATTTTGCCAAAATTTTAAGGAGTTAAATTTGGTTTTTTAATTTTTTTCTTTCGTTTTACTTTCTTAGAAATTTTTTTTCCAAAATTTTAAAATTTTTTTTTTAAAATTTTTTTTTTTCGATTTTTTTCATTTTAAAATGCCGGGTTTGAATTTCTTCTTTTTTAATTTTATTTTAAACTTTATTATTAAAATTTTAAATTTTTTGGGGAGTTTTAATTTATTTTTTTTTTAAAATTTTTAAAAATTTTCCCAAAATTCTTTTTTTTATTTTAAAATTTTTAAAACCCCGGGAACGTTGTTTTTAATTTTTGCATAAAAAATTTCCCAAATATAAATTGGGCCCAAGTAAAAGGGGAAAAATTTTTAAAAGTTAAATTTAAAAAGGGAAAAATTTTTTAAAATTAAAACTCAAATTTTTCCCAAAAAAATTAATTTAACGTTACCCAAATTTTTAAAATAAATTTAAAAATTTTTGATTTTGAAATTTTTAAAAATTTTTTTCCCCGTGGGTTTTTTGGAAATTTTTTTAAAAAGTTAAATGGTTTTTAAACCCTTTGAAAATTTTAAAACTTTTTAAAAATTTGAAAAAATTTTTTTTTCTATGGAATTTTCTTTAAAAAATTTAAAAAATTTTTTTGGGGCCCAATTTTCTTTTTTGGGAATTTTAAATTTATTTAATTTTCAAAAATTTTTTTGGGGAAAAATTTTTTAAATTCTTTTTAAATTTAAAATTATTTTTCCCAATTTTTAAATAAATAAAAATTTTTCAAATTTTTATTTTAAACCCAAAAATTTAAGATTTTAAATTTAAAATTTTTTTTGTTATAAAGAAAACTTTTTGGTTTAATAATTAAAAAAAAGGAAATTTAAATTAAAAAATTTTTTTTTGGAAAAGTTAAAAATTTTTAAACAGAAATAAATTTAAATTTAAAAAAGTTTTTTTAAAATAATTTGAATAAAATTTTAAAATTAATAAAAAAATTTCAAATTAATTTTTTAAAAATTTTATTTTTTTTTAATGTTTAAAACTTTTAGGGAAAATTTAATTTTTTAAACTTTTTTTTTAAAACTTTTAAAAAATTTTAAAATTTTTAAATGATTTTAAAATTGTTTTTAAAATTATAAACCCCCTTGAAATTTACAAAGGAAATTTTTAATTAAAAAATTTTAAAAAAAGGGAATTTTTCTTAAAAAAAAACAAAAAAATTTTAAAAAAATAATTTAAAAAAAAAATTTTAAAAAAACAAAACCAAATTTTTAATTTAAAAAAAGCCTTTTAAACAAAAATAAGCCAATTTCCAAAATTTTTAAAAAGTTTTAAAACCAAGTTAAAATAATTTTAAATTTTTAAAAATTTTTAAACCCTTCCCCAAATTTAAAATAACGGAAAAAATCAAAAAAAAAATCAAAATTTTTAAAAATCGAAACCCAAACCAAACTTAAATTTAAAAACAAAAAAATAAAAAAAAAAACCCAAGCAAAATTTTAAAGGAAAACCCAAAAAAAAAAATTAAAATCCGGGGGGAAACTTAAATTATTTGAAATTTAAAAAAATAAATTTAACCCGAAATGAAAAAAGGAAATTAAAAAAACCATTTTAAATATCTGGGGGGAAAAAAAAAAATTGACAATTTTTTAAAAGGATTTAAGGGGTAAAAAATTTTTTCAAGCCCGGAAATTTAAAAAAAAAATTTATTTAAATTCTTTTAATTTAAATTAAAATTAAAATTTAAAAACTAAAAATTTATTTTCTTTAAACCCAAAATTTAAATCAGTAATTTAGTTAAATTGGAAGCCCCAACTTTGTAAAACCCTTAAAAAAAAAAGTTTTTCGAAACCAATTTTTGATTAAATGAATAAATTTTGGGAAACAAAATTTTTTTTAAAAAACTTTTAAAAAATTTGAAAAAACCAAAACCCTTTGAATTTAAATTGGGAAATTTTTGAATGAACAAATTTAATTTAAAAACATGGGATTTCAATTTTGGGATTTGGAAATTTAAAAACCCATATTAAATTTGCAAGTTGGAAATCATTTCAATTAAACTTAATTGATATTGAAAATGATGTAGAATTCTCGGATGAATTGTCAGTCTCCTGATGCAGTCGATGAATCAGAAACTGCATCAACTGTAAGGTCTTAATCAAAGGCTTCATCATTTAAGGTTGCTGATGCTTTACCAGTGCTAGGTCCTTCATTATAAATATCTTCATAAGCAATGCTTCGTCCAGGTGGAACATTTAACTTCTTCCTTTTAAGTGTTTTCGTTTCATTTTCACTTCCATATCGACTTTGCTCAAACATTTCCTTCAAAGAATTCGCTACATTATTTTCAATTTCATCACATGCAACATCTTGTGTTGGCAATTTTTTCAAAACTGCTTCTCTATTACAAGGAATAATCCCAGTTGCCTTAAATCCCGACAATATATTTTCTCTATTTTTTAATTCTATCTTCTCTAAAGTGCCTCGCAGTAATCTAGGGAACATTTCTTTTCGAAGTGGACCCTTATTTTTCTGTTTCCACACTTTTAGCAGTCTTCTCCATTTTTCTTTAATAGGCTTAAAACAGCACACATCTAACGGTTGTGTAAGCTGTGTGCTGTTAGGAGGGAGCAATACAAATCTGATATTTTGATTATTGCACTCCGTGATCACCTTCAGTGACACATGCGATGCTAAGTTATCCCCTATAAGCACTTTGGGCCCATCTAATTTTGCAAAATAGGGGATCACAACGGTAAAAAACCAATCTTCAAATAACGTTTGATCGAACCATCCAGAGCGACTACGATTGTAGCGATATCCATCGGGGCCACCCTCTGTCCACGTGGCCCATAAATGGTCCGCTTTATACACCACGTATGGGGGTAACATATGCCCTGATCCTGTGACAGCTAACATAACAGATGTAGATGTTTTCGTCGAATCTATTATCCTTTCAGCATGCTTGGTTGCTTTGCGTACGGCTACTTTGTATCTCCCAGGATCGTCCAAGAAATTCGTTTCGTCGTAGTTTATTATATGCCCTGGGACTACTCCTACTACAGATACTGCTAGATTATCAAAATATTCGTTTAGTATTTTTACTGAAACAGCGGCCCTACTTCTTTTGATATTTTCCGATAATCGAAGGGTTAGCCTATCACGATGACGTTCAATAAATCGATAATACCAAGAATCGCCAGGTACATTGTTTTCAAATATTTTGATAGACTTACCCTGTCGATCTAAATAGGTTTTTACAAGATTTTTAATATCAGCCCTTTCAAAGGGGAATCCCCAATCACTCGCTTGTAGTATTCCATTTACTATGAATTGTTCTTCTACAGCGCTGAGGACTGTTTGACCTCCCGGTTCAGCAACATGTAAATTATTTAATTTCCGTTGAATGGTCGACCTTCAAATTTAATATTTTTCTGATACGTCCCTCAAAGTCAAATTTGAATTTTTATACTCCTGAATAGCTTGTTGCAAGTCCTCCTTCGAAAAATCGTTATATTTTCGTTTACCTAACGTGCGTTTATATTTATTCGGCATTGTCTCAAGTCGCCCGCAATATGTCGCCAACACATAAAAAACAATGCCACAAAGTTATTAAATTTTTTTTATTATTTGTTAGGTTGGTTTTGTCATCAGAAAGTATCAAAAACCATTTAAAAAAATAATACACAAATTTTCAATTCACGCACTCACTTTTACACGTAGAAGTATCACGGCCTGTAAACAACCCTGTTTTTTTAACCGGCTTCTGTAATTATTTTCGGAGGTGTTATGAAACAAAACTAACAACACATTGTGAGGTTACAAGTGTTACAGACTCCTGTGAATTTTTTTCGCACTTCTATCACTTACCGCTATGTGGCAGCAGCGTATAATTTAAAAATAGGCACGTTTGTCTCAAGTCACACCACTGTCTCAAGTCACCCAAACTGAGGGTAATAATAATATTGTAATACCTAATAATAATAAAATTAACCTTTACTTACTGTATTCATTTTTCTTATTGTCTTCCAACTCTTCATAACTTCTGTTCAGTTCAATGAAAACTTCCTTCCACGCTTGAAATATTTGGTTTCTATCTTTATATTTTTCTAATGTTTTATACTGGTCTTGCTTGCACGAATGAAATAGGTAAGTCTATATCCACGTCGTCACACATTTTAAATAAGAAATATCGAGAATTAAATAAAAATAGAAGAGTCGAGCAACAAGTGTCGACGGTCACCGAAACTAAACCGTGCAGGTGTGAAGGTTATAGAGCTTTTTTTGAACTTTGTACCCTGATTGGTGCCGCATAGAAACCGTACGTAATCGATCAGGCTCGAGGGGACGCCCGGTGCAATGCGGCTTCGATCCAATGCTTATACCACCGAGAGTTGACCGCGTTAATCGTTTCAAACATGTCCGGCGACCGAGTGAATGTTAACGGATTAGAACCGCACCGCGTAAAACCATATAAGCTCACAAGGCTCAAGTGAATGCGAATTTTAGCGGAAATTAACGAAGGGCGACAAATTCCCTTCGTGTCCAAGTTCTGACGCTACGTTGATGGCAGTGTCCAGACTGTTTTCATATATGAATTCTCAGAATAGTTTAACATCAGTCTCTTTTATATCAATTGAATTTGGATGTATTTAATAAAATGTATATAAAATGTTGAATGGTTACTACAATATTACTATTTTAACTTATAAAATATCAATAATATTGTTCTTTTGAAATATCAACATAAAAAAAAAACATTGCCATATACTTCGCTTGGGGGTGCTACAATGTTGCAGAGCTTATGAACCAGTCGCCCCTGCAGGTTTAGATTATGGAAACTATTACAAATGCATACCATACTTAAAAAAATATATACAGAGTGATCAATCTCAAGTGTATACCACATAATCAAAATATTTAAGTTGGAACCACTGATAGGTTGGTAAGAAGCTGTATTGCTCTAGCTACTCTAGAGCATGGTTCGAGTAAACACTACGATCAGTTTTCTGTATGAAGGTCATTAACTTATACATATTATAAAATATTATCTTAATTTAAATAATGACTATTTTGTATTTGATTAGACTGCATCCCTATAAAATACAACAAAATAAATAAAATATTATTTAATGATTGGATTAAATCATTACAAAATAATGAATCTTATGTATTTAAATGTTATAATTAAATAAAATTTACAGTATATGTTTGAAAACGGCATGACGATTAAATTCGATATCACAATTTGAAATTCAGAATATATAATTTGTCTTGATATAGACAGTTTGTAAAATACAAAAGTGAAAAACGAAGGTATAATATGACATAATCTGACATAAACTAAATCGACTAAAACCACACTAAAAATCCAAAGCAGCCAACTGCAAAACACAACAATATTAACAACTAGGGATTTTTGTCATACCACTACACTACACTTGAGATTGATCACGTTGTAGTAGAATGGAATAAAGGGTTACCACATCCACACAATAAGTTGGCTTTGGTTTAGAATTGACTTTCCGAAAATTCCCGGGTCGTAGGTACCTGCTTCGAAGTTAAAGGTTGTGTCCTTGTAATATTTGTCGTTTTCAAACTTGTCGCAGTTTTCACGATGATTAAAATTTTTTTTTGATAATACTTGATTAATAACTTAATAGTTGATTAATAAATTAATAAATAACTTATCATTCTATAGTTTTACAAACTACAAGCACCTCCGTACCGTACCGTATAACAACCACTTTAGCGGCCCGCGTGTACTCATAACGAATCATAACATATACTATCACTAATCAAATTATAAACACTAAAGTGGAAAAATCTCTAGCTGATTTTATTACACATGCACACACGACCTGAAATAGGATATTTCCGGTTTTAGTTCAATTTCGAATTTTTTGACCGATTACAATAACTTTGCCCTTTGATAGGCAAGTTTAAATATACATTTCTAAAAGAACTTTTTTAAACAAGGTCAAATAAAATCCTCTTTTTGTAATTTACTTAGATACAAAAACAGAAAACTAGTATGTAACTAAATATATAAACTTGTCCGTTTATGTGTTGATATTGATGTTGACGTTTGTCATCAAATTTGAGGAAATTCAGTTTTATTCTTTTTATAATTAAAATTTATTTTATTTTGAGTTTACATAAAATAATTCAATGTTACAAAAACAATATAAGCCAAACTCTTAATACAATGCTAGAACAACTATTTAATGAAAAAGACTTCTACACCGGCAGAAGGCGCACAGTTCTTAAAACACTAGCAGCGTTACCCCTTGGGATGGCAATACTTATACGTTGTCTAACAAATGCCTTTGCCATTGGGACACTGGTACTTCTCCGTAATAAATTCCCCAATTCATTTATTAGATATTTAGCATCATGGACGTTTTCCATCTTCTCGAAAAAGACCTGGTGACTCCAAAATGCATGGAATCTTAGCTGATTGAAATGCTCTCTTAAGGATATTATTTAGAGAGTGGTGACGACAGATTCTACCTACATGATAAACCATGGTATCCAGAATTGTCTACGTTTGAGCCCTGACCCTGAGAGCAACTGCGGTTTGATGATCATGTTTGTCCAGAAGGATACCAAGTTGCGGTGATGGCAAAACTTCAAGCCAGGCTCAGAATAATTTGCATGATGTTGAAAGAAGTACTATCTTTCCATGAAGATTAATGTTGTTTAAAATTGAATTATACTTGTCTTGAACAATCAAAGAGTCCCAATTTTTTTGTAGATTTCGAGAAATTGATACAGACGAATCAGGTAATCTCATTATTCATAAATCCTTAGCCTCTTTCAAGTCTAATATCTTCCTAATAAATGGAGATTTATAGGTTCGGGTTGCTTTCGACACATACAAATCAAACTTGGGAACAGATTTATTAATTGCACTTAAGAACTGATATCGATCATTTTCTTCTACTTTCTCTGGCAATAATGTTAATTTTATATTATATAAATAGCATGTGTCGTCATGCTCTACTTTAAAGAGCTGACGCTTTTGCAATATTATTTTGATACAATTTCTAAATGGCTATTCAGCAAACAATTATATGTAATAGTTATTAAACAACGACTTAAAAGTAAATTTAGAACATAAATAGCACAGTAATAATTATTAGTAAATTTAGAAAATAAGTAAAACAGTAGATACTGCACAAGTATTCGCACTCAAATTGGAATAGGGAAGGAGAAATAGTCAAATTGATAAGAGTAGACGAAGCATAGCGACCAAAAAAGCACCAAGAGACATGTCCTAATACCAAGGCTGTAATGCCTCCCTTTCCTGGTGACGGAAATGGAGGTTTACTGTTAAGTGTATTACTACTAATGAATAATTTTCACTTTGCCCTTTTTAGCTCAGTCGGATTTTGTACTTGCAAAATAAGGATCGGGGTTCGTTATTCAGGCTCTCAACACTTTGAACAAATAGATAAAAAAAGGTTAAATTTATTCCCTATTATCTTTTTATAAAACTAATTCCGTTACTGTAAACTACTTCTAAGATATAAATACAAAATATATTTTCCTGTGGTTCTCCCCTTCCTGGCTGGTCCTGGGACGGAGGGTTAGGTGGTCCTCTGGAGTTTCTGCAATGTAACATTAATAGAAGGGTTGGGTTTTGACATTTAATTTACGTCCTTTGACTGATTTCAATTTATATTGTTTAACTGCCGAAATAAAATAAATAATTTTACCTGAATGCGTCCCTGTATAAACTACAGAAGTTGGTAGCAAGATAACCCTGTTATAAACACGTGTGCGATAAAACAACGAGTTCAATGCTCTGCCTTTAAAGAAATAATCGATATTTTAAAGCGGTCGGTTCTCAATTGTATAAGAATAATCTAATTTTATACCTGCTTTTCTTATGAAAATAAACTCATTTACGTTTAAGTTCAATTTTGCCCTTTTAAATAAATGAAAGCTTTTCGCTTTGAAGGTAGCTTCTTGCGGATTATATGTTTCTTTTCCGATATTAATTATTTTAGTACACAGGTTTTTATTTAAATAAAAATACTTTTGTTATGTTGGCCGATTTTAAAATATAAAACCTTCGTTTTCTATTAAAGTGAATTTTTCGCGTCTAACAATAATGATTTGAATTATTTAACACGAAATATATTATCGGATAGTTTCTGGTTTACAGGTAACAATCTTATTAATTGCAAACGGTGTAACTTACGTTTTTCGGTGGTGGCGGCGGTGGTTTTATTACAGGCGATAAATTTAATACTGACGAACACGTCTAGTTTTTACGATTATGTTTCTATATTACTGGATTAATGGTGTAAACTAGGTGTTCGGCTTAATCTCCCGATGAGGTTTTAATTACAGGTACTCTGCGGTTGTGGGTACGTTTGTCGAGGTGTTTTGTTTTAGTGTTAGTGTAAATTTGTGTAGGTGGGTCTCCTTTGTTAGTAATCTGGGCAACCACCCGTTAAACTAAACAAGAGGATCTCGTCGGTCAATGGAATGTCGGGCAACTACCCCTCAAAATCCACAGTGTAGGTGTCTAGTAATGAAAGAGTATGTCGGGCTTACAACCCTGCATATCCCTATCACCAGGTATCTCAAATTACGTACTTTCAACGTTAGATCTCTGCAACTCTAACCCTTTGACTTCGGTGAGGCTATCAAGTCGCGGAGTCGCGATTTCTACTTCGGACGGCGGTTACAGGCTGGCGGTTTTAAACGGTAGTAGTCGGCGCGAACGCGACGATAGAGCACACGACTTCTATTCGGATTCTTCTGGTAGCGCGAGATTGATAAAAGATCGATAAAAAAAAGAGAGAGCGATTGATAATCATTCTCTGATTCATTGATCGACGGACTGATTCATCATCTTCTTTAGCAACGCGTGCTTCTCGTAGAGAGCTTCTGGTGGAGAGCGATTGATAAGCATTCTCTAGCAACGCGTGCCGCGTTTTTATAAAGAATTCGCGAGGGTGGTTACGAAACTTTTGTGATGAGATTCCGTAGGCCAGTATTGACGGAAGATGCTCTGACGTATACGAACTTTTAAACGTTTTTGGGATTTACGTCTGGAGGGAGAATGCATGATTAATTATTGTGCAATTTTCTACAACGTTATGAAATATGTTTAACTGTTACTAAAACTTCTACGAATTTTTATAAGTGCTTGCACCTGTGCATTTAGCGAGTCACTTTATCTTAATAAATTCCGTGAATATTATATCAGTACTGGTATTTTACTTAGCAAATAATTAATCATGACAGGAAAATTTTGATAAAGGACGGCGTCTTGCTAATAAACTTTAGGAAACTAATTAATAATAATAAAAAATTGGGATATCCGACGGCGTCCCTTTACAAAGCCACCAAAAGTAATTGGAAAGGAAGCTTGATCTCATGAACTTTGCGAAAATTTAATGTTTATCACATTTTCTAAAACTAATTTAATGGCATCATCAGCAAATATTAATATACTTCCAAAAGGGCAGCATCTCAAGTAGTAATTGAATTTGGGGATCCAAGAACAATAGTGAAGCATGTATAAAGCCTTATGGGAGTTAATGTGAACAATATTATTAGTGAGGTTTTTGAAATTGGCTCAAAGGTTGTCAAAAAAGGCAGGCATACCAGATTCTAATAAGGGTGATTCGAGAATAGTTAAATGCTCGTCCGAAATAATGCCTATATTTGGAGCCAGTGTATTGAAATCTTTTATAGTTTGTTCTCGTAAATCTGAGGGCAAAAATACAGTTCGCATTTAGAGAAGTTGAAAATTAAACTTTATATGAAACTCACGAGTCACTCTTTCTAAATCTTGTAAAACGTCTCATTTAGATCCTGCTAAAGTACCATCGTCTAGATACCAGATATTAAGATTAGATTTAAGATTTTCTAGAATACAATGAATGGCCAAACTAATATGGCTGGACCAAGAGGGTCGTCTTGTTGACAGCCAACGCAAGATTGTATGTGTCGTCGGAAAATTGAACCAACTGCTATTGGGCGAACTCCACCGTCTCTCTCTTCGTCAATGCACAAAGAGAAGCACCATATAAGAATTCTGTAAAGTTTGCGGTTGCTTTTCCAGAAAGCATCAAATTACATAAATCAGTAATTGAAGATAAAAGGTAAAACTGCAGAACCGCCGGCAGAATTACTGATCAAATCCTTGATATGCTGCGGTCCAATACCATAAATTCCAGCTGCAGAACCACATTTAAATGATGTAATTCCCTTAAGAACTTGATCTTGAGTTAACGAGAAACATTCATGGTTCTCAGATGGAGGTGTAGGGAATTCAAGTGGACGATATGAAATTGGACGTTTTTCTAAAGTAAGATCGCTTGGAGCAAGAGTATCATAAGATGACAGAATTTGTACATCATTTCGAATTTCTCCGTCACTAATCTTCTTTTCAATTACAAATTATTTTTAATTTTATTAAATACATAAATAAAAAGTTTACCTCGAGTAGGATTTGAACCTACGACATGTACTTATTTATTTCTTGCGCATACCAGTGCGCTCATTATCACCAGCCGTAATCAACAGTTAAGTAAATCTAATGGTGAAAATACCTCTGTATTATATCGGCTAGTATTGATTTCAGGATATTCCCTGTTCCGTAAAGTATTAATAGTATTGCGCCATTGATCAGGCACGGCATTGAACGTGTGGTCTATGCTCCAAACTACTGACCAATTCTTATGATTTTCATTGTGCTGCAGAGGATTACAAAGGGCCACTGAAGGTGACTCTTAAAACTGACCCCTCGTTTCTACTACTTCGTCGCGTTTGTGTGATTGTCGAGGCGAAGACGTTTGTCTCCTTTTCTCCTTGGTGTGTCGTGTTTTAACCGTGTTTAATTGTGGTTGGTTTCGTTTGTTTTACTTGCTTAGTGGCATTTTGTATCTTTTGTAGTTGAACTCGGTTATTTTTATTGTTTCCTTGATTGTTTCGTTGTCGTGTTGTTATACGTTGAGTGTTGTTTTTGTTTTTTGCTGTTCTATGATTTCTTGGATTATCGGTATCTGTAGATCTTTGTGCAGTTGTTTGTTTCGTAGGTACCATGGTGCGTTGGTTATTATTCTTTGTGTTTTGTTTAGTAGTCGTTGTAATTTTTGTATGTTTTTCTTGGAGGTTTGGGACCATATTGTTCCGGCGTATGAGGGAGGGGATGATTATTGATTTGAGTATTAGGGTTTTGGTTTGTAGTGGGAGTTTGTTTTTGTGGGTTAGGAGTGGATAAAGCTGTGCTACTACCTTTCTTGTTTTCTTCCTTACTTCGGTGGTGTGCAGCGTGTAGGTTAGTTTGGAGTCGAGTGTGATGCCCAGGTATTTTGCTGTATTTGTCCATTGTATTCTATTGTTGTTGATTTTTAAGTTTCTTGTGGGTTTGGTTCTTTTCCTCGTGAAGTGTACTGCTATTGTTTTTGCTTCGTTTATCTGTATTCTCCATTTCTTTAGCCATTTTGTTATTTTGTCTGTTGCTTTTTGTAATTTACTCACTGCTAGGTCCGGTTTGAGTGATTGTGTGTAGATGACTGTGTCGTCTGCGTAGTCCGAGTTCTGTGTGTGTATAAGTTGTATAACAGCGGGCCTAGCAGTGAGCTTTGTGGTACTCCTGCTTCTATGGTTCTTGTGGTTGATTTTTCGGTATTGATTTTTATCTGGAATGTTCTGTTTTTGAGGTAAGATTGGATGAGTTTGATGTATGCTGTGGGGATGGTTAGATTTTGCATTTTGGTGATTAGTCCTTCGTGCCATACTTTGTCAAAAGCTTTCTCGATGTCCAGGAAGGCTGCTGCGGTTGATCTTCGGTTATTGAATCCTGCTGTAATTTTGGTTGTAATTCTCAGGAGTTGGTGGATGGTACTATGTTCAGTTCTGAAGCCGTGTTGTTGTGGGGGGATTAAGTTGTTGTTTTTGGTGAAGTCTGTTAGTCGAGTGAGTATTGTTTTTTCTATTACTTTGGCCGTGGTCTTTAGCAGGCTTATCGGTCTGTAGCTTTGCGGGTTTTGCTTTGGCTTTCCAGTTTTGTGTATAGGGATGGTGTCTGCTTCCTTCCAGGTGTCGGGGAAGTATCTTAGTTCTAGGACCTTGTTTTCTATTCGGGTTATGTATCTTATTGCATTTGGGGGTAGGTTCTAGAGGGTTTTGTTTGTTATTGCGTCGGGGTCTGGGGCTTTGTTTTCTGGTAGTGCTTTTATGATGTTCCTGGTTTGTGACTTCGGGGTGGTTGTAGTTGTCAGGTAGGTTGTGAATGTTGTTTGCTTGCTGTTCTCTTTTTTCTATGAATTGTTGATGTTTTTGGGAGGTTGGAGGGTGTGGTTTGAATTGTTGCTCCATCGCGTCCGCTATTGCATTTGCTTTTTCTGCGTTAGTTCTTGCTAATGAGTTTTGTTGGTTTATTGGTGGTATTTCCGTGTGTGTTCTCCTTAGTGTTCTCGCCATTTTCCATATTGTGTTGTCTTGTGCGTTCAGGTTTGATATTTTCTTGTCCCATTGTTCGTTCCTGTAGTTCTGTAGTTGGTTTTTGACTGTGTTTGTGAGTTTGTTTAGTTCTGTTTTGTCTTTTGGTTCCAGTGTGCGATAGTATTTTGTTCGGGCTTTGTCCTTTTCTTTTATTTTCTCGATTAGATATTGTGGTATCTTGGGCATGGAGATTTTGATGTGTTTTGTGCTGGTAGATTTTTCGAGGGCTGACTTGATTTGTTTTTCGAGATGTGTTGCTGCTTCGTTTAGTTCTGCTGTGTTGGTGATTGGTTCGTTGTTGAGTGTAAGTTCGTTTCTAAAAAGTTCCCAGATGGTGTTAGTGAGGGTTTGGGTGTCTTGGTCTTGCCCTTTTCCTATTTTGATTATTATGCGATTGTGGTCTGATGATAGTTCGGTTGTTGTTTCTATGTGGTAGTCGAGAGTGATGTTGTTCAGCAGCATTATATCAAGTATGTCCTGGCCTCCTTAGTTGTCTGTGTGCGTTGGGTCTTTGGGTCCTGCGGCTATTGCATTTTTGTTGTCTAAGTATTTTGTCATTTGTCTTCCTCTGTTGTTTTCTTTTTTGCAGTTCCATTCTTTGTTTGGCGTTTAGGTCTCCGATGATGAGGGTTGGTTGGTTCGGTTTTAGTAATTTGTCTAGGTCTCCGGGGTGAAAGTATGGTTCGGTTCCTCTCTGTGGTGGGTAGTATGCTGCGTGGATGTGTATGTGTTGGGTTGTGGTGTGTACGATTATTGTAGTTGTTTCTATTTTTTGGTTGTGGGTGGTTGGTAATGGTGTGTGGGCTATGTTTTTTTGTGGGTGGTTGGTAATGGTGTGTGGGCTATGTTTTTTTTATGTATATGGCCGTTCCTCCGCCTCTTCCAGTTTGTCTGTCAGTTTTGTAGAAGTTGTAATTCGGGATTTTTGGGTTTTGGTTCGGAGTGAGGTGTGTTTCGCCTATCAGCATTATATCGATGTTGTGGGTGGTAAGGAAGTGGGTTAGTTCTTGGGTTTTGTTGGAAAGGGACTGGGCGTTCCAGTAGGATATGTTTAGATTTTTTGGGATTCTTGGTGTGTATTTCATAGGGATACTTCTATTAGGAGAGAGGTTGTTGTCGATAGGAAATTTAAGGATTGGGTTTCAGATGGGTTTAGTGAACTAAATTGTATAAAAAGCTCACCTATTAGGGTTGATATCTTGTCTCTATTTTGTGTATTTGGGGTTTTTGTTGTGGTTGGTTGTGTTGCGGTGTCTGCTGTGATTTCTGGTTCTGTGATTGTTTTGAGTGCTTCGCTGCATGATCTTGGAGTGTGTGGTTGCTTGCTTGGGTTGGGGTGGTTGGGGTTTGCCTTGCAGTATTGGTAGTTGGCTGGGCGTGGGCCGTCACAGTTCGCACATTTTGCTGGAATTGTTTTTGGTTTCTCGCATAAGTGAGTTGAATGGTCTTTCCCGCACTTTAGACACTTGTAGTCGGCTTTGCAGTTTGTTTGGGCGTGGCCGTATCTTTGGCATCTGTGGCATTGGCCTGTGGATTTCTTTTTGTATTGTGACTCAACAGTGATTTCTAGGTGGCAACATTGTTTCAGACTGTAGATAGATTTGTATTTTCGGTTTATTTCTATTGAGACAAGTGGCATAGGCCTTCCTTCTCTGTCCATCATACGTGCGCATTTTATTGTTTCATAATCTTGGAGGGAGAGGTTTTCTTTAATTTCCTCTTCTGTGAGGAATGTCGGTAGTCCTCTCAGTACTACCTTTAGTGTTTGTTCGCTTTTTAGCCTGTACGTATGGTATTGAATGTTGTTGATGTCGAAGTGCTTGGTTAGTGCTCTGTAGTCCGCTGTGGTAGGTGTTTGTATGCTGATACCGTCGCTTACGGCTCGTGCTCGTGTGTAATTTATTTTTTTGCTATTTAGCATCGTCGCAATGTGGTTCCATTTGGGTGTTTCTCTCAGCACGACGGTGGCGGCTTTTCTTCGTCGTTTTCTTCCTTATTGTTTTCCGCGGGATCTGTGTCTTGTGTATTTGTTTCTTCATTGTCCTGGCCTTCTAGTATTTGGTATTTATTTGACGTGGCTATGGTTGGAGGTGCTATTTGTAAGTGTTTGTAGGTTCTTTTGTTTTTTCGTGGTTTTTCTTGTTCGTCAACTATCATTTGTTGTTCTTGTGTGATTTAGGTTTGTGAGTTTTGTTTAATTGTGCTGGGTGCGCTTTGTGTTTGTGGTTGTTGGGTTTTATTTTGTTCTACGTGTTCTGTTTTTATGTTGATTAAGTGTTGTATTTGGTTTAGGACCTTTTGCAGTTCTTGGATGTTCAAGTTTTGCATTGGCGTGGAGGGTCTGTGATGTGGACTTGTATATTGTCCGTTTTATTTATGTTGTCTTCGTTCATTTTTATAATTGTTTTGTTTTTAATTGTTTTTTCACTTAGCATTTACACTAGAATTTACACTAGAATTTATAACTAAGTTACTCACTATTTTGTTTTATTTACATTACAGCAAATAAACGGATACATTATTTTTCATTTTTTGTGTCAAGAAAATGTTCTTATTAGTTTCCTTAGTAGTAACATGAAGGATACGATATGCAAATAAAAACAATTCTTCCCATGAATCTTCATTCTTTAAACTAACACATCTCTTAATTACAGATGCAAGCTGGTTGGCCACAGAATGCCTAGCAGATTTTGGTATTCTTTTAATTAATCTGGTGTTAGTCTTTAAATTACATAATCTTTCGTATTACTTGCTTGAGATGTTTTATCGGCTTGAAATGAGTTTTCATCGCTACATTCGTTGTCTTTTCTTTCTGTTCTTGGAGCTCCAATTTCTGTGAGTTAGATTCTTTTGAGCTTTCCTTTATCATTTTTTAAATTATGTCTGCGGTCTGAATTATTCTTCTTGTTTGTCAAGGTTGATTTTAAACTTTCATCGTGACTGTGAAGTGCCTTTGATGTACCAGCTTCTCTGCGGGCGTGGGAGATATATTAAGGTTTTTCAGTCCGTCAGGGGATTTACTTTTAGGGTATTTTTGTAAAATATATTCATCTTCTGATGAAGTGTCATGATTTGACATTGTCATTTTTTAATTTTTTCACTAAAATTTCAGATAATTCAACTTGGGTTACACCTCTGTTGTTCTGAGTTTGATATTTTGTTAAACCATCCCAAGCAGCACAGAATGTTGGCCCAATATAGGCTAAAAATTTGTTACATATTGGTGCAGTATTGTCATTCGAGATTGGCCCTACATAAGATGTGAACGCTTGAAAAAATTGGGCCAATGTGGAAAAAAGCGTTGGGCCAACATAACAAGTTTTTCAGGATCTCACCAACTCCACTATCAAACTGACTAGCCACACCATTTTCTATACCAAAATAAATATACATGCCAGGTTTTCCTGCACTATCAAGCATAACTTTACTATCTAAAGCTCTAGCTGTTTTTAACAGTCCTACTGCATGTAGGTAATGTAGGATGGAAATGCTTCAAAATTTTTAAAAGGGAGTCTAGTTGCGAATGGTTTACATTTTGTAATACTCCAACGTTTGAGTTCAGTTTCTAAGGAAATGCATTTGTTTTCACCAGAAGAGATACGATTTAACAATTGGTTTTTATTTTCCTCGATTTGTGAACAATTTTCAATGCAGAGTTCTGAATCTGTCGACAACTGTTCCCAATCATCCAATTCTGCACTGGCTTCCAATTGACTATTATCATGAATAAATATTTTTGAAACTGAGTTGGATGTGGAAGCAGGGGTGTCCAATTTAAATCTTTTGTCTTGAGAATTTTCAAAGTTCTCATCAAACTTCTTTCGAATTCAACTCATAAACATTGATTTCCGCGATCGGTGAGACATGATGATAATTCTGCAATAACTCAGAACATCAAAATTCACTTTAATCACACCCAACATACCATTACTGTGACGCCATAGTACATCGTAAGGCATAATGTATCGTTAAAATGTTTATTAATGTTCATAAAGCCAAAAACATTTTGCTTTACCGCTATCACACTTCAAAGCAATTTAGACCAGCGCATTTGAATTAGGGATGAACAGTAATATATCATTTATTATGTGTAGAAATGGATAATTAAAATTATTTTAAGCAGTTGTGAAATAAATTTTAAATGGAATAGGTTTTTCCGCTGTTTGTGATTATGCAATGTTGACATATAGCCATTAATAACAACACAGAGTTTGACAACTTGAAACTTTTGGAAAAGAAGTTTTGGGTTAATTATAGTAATTTTTCGTAGTGGTGTTAATTTCTTTTAGAAAATTTGAAATATTTAGAACATTTTGGCGATTTTGGAGTATTCTGTTTATTTTGGAAATATTCTATTGATGTCGGAAACACATGTTTTTGGAAGTGATTTTGGAAATACTTGGTTTATGTTGAAAATTGATAGGAAGTTTTCTTTATCCCGTTCATATTAGGAATTTTTTAAAAACTTTAAATAAATTTGCTCATTTATATTTTCTAACACGTAATTGATTTTTGATTCTAAACTATTATCTTAGCTTTGTCTGATGATTGGATGATTAGCTAAAGGTTTCACTATACGAATATACCGACGAAAGGAACCTTTTATTGAAAAAATGAATTATTGAAAAAATGATTGAGGGAAAATTTTTTCACATGGAACAGTGAAGAACTAAAGTGATCCAACAATCAACGATTTAAAAATCAATAAAATAAAACGAATATACTAATATATAACTAATAATCAATCATCAGAATTCATATAATCCACCACAGTAATAGATATTTGCTTACATGTATTAGAACATTAGTGATATTGATGGCATCATTTTAACTACTTCTTATGTTTATAAAAGCGTGTTTTCCTTGAAAACCGACGATATCAACAAATATCTATTGCTCAATAAACGTGAATTTTGAAAATGCACATTTCCACAACTATAAATCAACAGCACCCCTCGACCCTACTTTAGTCGTATTAATTCAACACAGGTTATTACGAAAACAGAAAAAGCAATCATCTTAATAATAACAAAAGAATGTGCAGAATCCACAAATAATAAATAACACTGAACGCGCAGAGCAACCATAATTGTTGCTGTCATGTTAGCAAAACGCACTAATACTAAAGGCTCCCACCCGCCATATTGACTAGACACCAATAGCAAAATTGTACAATGCGCTCAATGCTTACAATAATACAATGTATACACTTGAAACTTACCTGATCAGCGAAAATGGAAATATTTATCTTTGGAAATCGAAATATCACTTGTAGATCGTCACCAAACCACAGTACCGTTAACAGTCGTTAACACGTAACATTAACATAAAAGCAAACAAGCGAAAATGAAGAGAAACTTGAGAAACGGCAACCACTTCGGACTCGGATGCGATCGGTCGGCGGCGGGAGGACAGCTGCTAATGCTACTAATGTATTTAAGTTTATAGTGATGCGCAAGCCCCGCAGGGTAATTTGAGAAACCGGATAATTAAAATATTCATTTTGAGAGTATCTCGTGTATTAACAGTTAAATTATTAGTACAATTCAACATTTCGAGGATTTATGTAGAAATTGTCGTACATTACAATTTCTACATTTATCTATTAGTACTGCTTATAGCAAATAAAAATTAAATCAGTCACATGTCGTCATGTGTGAAACCTTAGCGAATTGCGAATTACCTCATACTTAAGTGTAATTCCATACCCTAAAAGCATAAACAAAGTACTTTTCTGAAACCAATTTTGTATGCAGTTATTAATAAGTAAGTAACATCTTTGGGAAGCGTGACAAACACTTTTTTTTGCGTTAAGTAAATACTTTTTCAAAGGAAGTTAATTTACGAAAAAAATTTCACAACTTGAACTGAGCCAATGTTGCGAATTTAATATTGGTCGAACAATGTATCACCAACATTGCACCTATGCTGTGAAACAATCTTGTTTCCACATAGATACTTCTACATTGGGCCAGTCTTGAATGAACAAATATTGACCAAAACATAACGGGCCATCATTGGTCCAATCTTGGTCAGTATATGCTGGCACTATCTAGTAGTGCCAATATAGACCCAACGTTGGAAATACATTGTCAATATTGACAACGTTCAAATATTGGAACAATGTAGCGCCAAGTGAAAGCCAACTATGTGTGCTACTTGGGATACAGTGCACATAAAACTAAATTCGCTGCTTTGTCTTCGTCAGGCGTTGGAACCATATTGATTTAATTTCTTAATTGAGTTTTGATATTTGTTAAGCTAATGTAAACAATTTTTTTTCCTGTTAGTAATTAACGTGCGTCTCTCAAATAAGTCGCAAGGTGCCAAATCTGGAGATTAGGGTGGCCCACATTGATATGCAAAAAAATGAAAGTTTCACTAGAGCTCTGGGTACCCCCTTAAAAGTTTAGACCTTACAAAAGAATGAATTTGCCAAATTTTTCACCCCCATAAACGACGATTGGTAAACGATCAACCTTTTTCGTTCCAATTATTGCCGGGAGTATTTTCCATCCTAATGCACTACAAGAGGATATTCCGGCTTAAATGTTTCTGTAATATTTGTAGTCAGTTCTTCTCTACATTTTTTTCTAGTTCTTTGGATTGTTATGCGGGAAATAGACAAAGCTGGTGCGTCTTCCCCCAGAGCTGCTGCTAGGGATTCCCATTAACCGTAATGCCTCTCGGTCTGACGCTTTATTTCTATCTAAAATACTTGCCACTTGAGTTATAAACAATCTTTTTCTAGTTTTGTTTTTATAGATCTATCATTGTCCCATCCACCAGCATCAGCTGTTTCGGAAAACTTGATTTTTTTCTTCAATGAAGTTGTAGTTGGTTTATACTCATCTGCAGAACAATCATTATTGCTACTATTAGACATGTCAGATGTCCAGCTCAGATAGAGGTCCTGGTATGTTTATTGAACTTGACCCTTTAGAAGTAGAAGGAACTGGTTCTGATGGTTGTGATTTGCATTTTCTCTTATTTCTGTGTCCAGATTTTATAAACTGTAGTCATTACCATTTTTCACAGGTCTTTTTGATCTTGCAGAAATTGGCGATTCTTTTCAATCTTAATCATAGTCAAAGCTTCCGCATGTGCAATATCAAAAAGTGAATCTAGGCCATTAACAAATTCTGTGGCACGGTCTTTTTGAGATTTGGTATTGCGAGAGTTGTTTTTTTTCTCAATAACAACCAGTTAGAGTGTAGTTTTTCAATCTTGCTTATACTGTGCTTAGCCAGTCTTGTTGGTATATAAGCCTTGGCCCATGGTTGATAAGCTCAACATGACTAACGTTCCTTACTGAATTAAGTTTGTGCAAATGCCAGTGAAAGCGAAACAATAGTTGTCGACTTGTAGGTAGTTGATTTAATTGAACTAAAGAGTCTATATCTCTTATTCCTAAAAGTAACACACTTTCAGACTGCCTTGTTGCTGGTGCTGGAGATGTCATTGTCACTAGTTATTTTAAAGTAACACTACTAAAAAACCACCAAATGGTGAAATTTTGCCTTAAATTTGCAAAGTTTTTTCTTGGATAATATTAATTTATCATTGTTTAAACATTTAGTTGTTATCCTGAGCAATCTAACTTCTCATTTTTCAACAATCTGAAAAAAAATTACATACACTTTTTATCATTTATTAAGTTTTTGATATTTAAATAAACCTTAAGTCCATCGAGCACCATCTTTTATACCAGATAAAGATCTGAAAAAATACCCATTAGTATTGTATGCCAGTCCAACAAAACGCAAGGGTGCCCAGGGCAAAATATCAAAGTAGATTTTTTTGGGCCATGATCTATCTGGCCAATTTACAGTATCACCCCTACCGATTCAATGATTTGGAAATTAATTATTTAAAAAATATTTAACATAAGTTGGCAGGGCACCAGATCTCCTGGAATTTTAAAATGTTTCTAAATTAAGGTTCCTTCAATTTGAATTGAACCGATAATTGTATGAATAGTATAATACGGGTCCAGATATTAATTTTTTTGACACAGCGTTCTGGTTGAAGCCTAGGATTTTGCTGAGCCCAATGTGAACTTTTCTGTATCCAATGTATATTTTTTTTCCATAAGTTTCATTTATTCCTTGTTTTGTTTAAAATGTCAAAATTTTCAAAACTGTTTTTTCTTTTACTTTCTATGCATAAACAAAAATTTTCAATTGATTTGCATTGGTTCGCTTTTTTAACATGTACTTAGACAATAAAAACTATAAAAAATATTCAGAACTACAAAATTCTTCAACTAAATACCAAAACATAGGGTGGCCGGTTAATTCTGCCGCTTAGTGTAGTTAAAAGTAGGCTATTTAACAAGTTTAAACATGTTATGATAAGTACTCAAGCACACATTTTTCTTATATAAACTACAGCGGGCTGTGTTGATATGTCAGTTAGCACCTATTATAACACGAAGGATGTGTTCATAAGTAGTTTGGGCGCAGCCGGAAAAGCCACAAACATTTTATTTTTAATAGTACTACATCCCCACCCATATGTAAACATGCTTTAACTAGAGTCATTTCTTACACAGTGTTTAGTCGTAGTCCAATTGCGAGCAAGTAAAGTCGTTATAATGTAAGCAGCAATAAAATCATTTCTGGAACGATCAAAACTGTTATATGTTGTTGGTGCTGTGAAAATGGTGATGGTAGTAGTAGTAAAAATAAAGAGAAACAAAATGACGATTATTCTTCTCCTAACACTGACTGGTCATCATCATTTCTAGATAACGATAAAGTGTATAAACAAGCAGCTAATGAATACTTAATCGATTGTGCTTTTTATAAACTATCGAACAATACTCATCATGCAAAACATATTGAAATTGGATACAGTACACACCTCAACCTTGCACCAGTAGTGCGTATGGGGTGTGGCAACTGTGATCAAAGTAATAATGTGGTATCAAACATGAAGGAATGGAAAACAAAATTGATTGGTCAAGTGTAAACGAAGAAGAAGATATAATCTATGATCAACATTATGAATCTCTATGTAGCAATCTTGGTATTTATTACAATTGGGAATTGTTATGATAGAAAACTTCAAACACTGTTCTTGTACATTCAATGCTCATAATGTACAAGAACTGTTCAAAATTTGAAGGATATAATATGCTATAGATTGTAATTTCTTGAATCTTACAATCTGGCGTGTTTTTTATGAAAAGTTCATACAAGTTGTTGGCTACCGTCGCTTTCCTGAGAAAGAATTACATGGTAGTGATGATGATGATGATGGTGGCATTTACAAAGGCATTGAAGATGTTATAAGTGCTAAGTATAATATTAATTCACATAACACTGTATGCTTAATGGGAATATTATATTATCGTCCTGGTTATCTAACGTATAGCAGTTACTAAATAAAGAAATATATTAACTATGATTTGTTTTTGTGTGATCTCTATTTAGGTATAAATACCCTGCTTTATACATCTAGGTAAACAATGTTAGGTAAGAAGCGAAAGAGTGAATACTCTAATCAATAAAGTTCCATCTGAATTGCATTACCTGGCTACCAGTATTGTGGACCTGGTACAACGTTAGAGAAACGGCGGTGACCCCTGGTATTAATCAATTAGGTGTTCAGTGCTTCATGATATTAGTTATAGAGTTTACCGAGATTTAAAAAGTAGACATAAAGCAGATAACATTTTAGAAAAAAAAGCTTGGGAACGCTTTAAATCATCAGACGCATAGGTGAACGAACTGCAGCTTTAGCACTCGGCACTCGCGTATTTTAATTAAACTGCACAATTCGAAACATAATTTGTAATAATTTTCTCTTTTGTGCAGGTGTCATTGTTTATATGAACTTATGTGAATTACATCTCCTTGATGTTGTCATGATAACTTGTATTTGACTTTACAAAAAATTACACATATAAATAGATCAAAGGCTAATTATAGTTTGAATGAAAATTTTAACACACAAGCTTTTTCAACTATATTTTACTAAATGAAACAATTGAACTTTACTTAAAAACTGTTAAACAGTTTTCAATGTATGTACTGTTTACACAAAAACTTCAGATATGAATGTGTATATTTCAAAAAGGATATCACCGCAATTAGTTAGATTTTATGCTCAAAATTTGCAAAATGACTGATGTAGAAATTTAGGATGCGCGTGCATTTTAATGCAAATATAATTTAAAATAATTTGAAGTTAGTTATATTTTTAAAATACTTATCTTTTTTGGGTTTTTTAATGGTGTACTTTAAATTATACAATCTAAACGTTTCGATAACACTTACAGTTATTTTCTTTTGTCAAATTTGACAAAATTGTTTACATCTTTAACAATTTTTAACATTACTACTGACGAAGATAAGTGTAAGTGTTATCGAAACGTTTAGATTGTATAATTTAAAGTACACCATTAAAAAACAAAAAAGATAAGTATTTTATTATGAGTGTTAATGGTGAAAGTTTACATTTTCATAATTATATTTTTGTTTTCACTTTTAAAATAAAACAACTCTTAAATGGTTTTCATGTCTGTACTGTTTACATAAAAAACTTGAGATGAATAAAACATAAAAACAATGTAACATGTATTTATTACAATTAAAAATATATACAATAAATTCAACAAAAAAGTAATTTAAAAAACAAAAATTTCCTAAACTTCACTATACACACTAATTTAAATATTTTATGTCTCTAGGGCCTCTAATGTATCCAGCACGTTTTCAGTTTTTAGTTTATTTAGTCCAATTTCTTTTAACTGTTGCTTAGCCTCAGCTAACGCAACAGTTAATTGCTCAACACGAGCTACTCCCGATACCTCACTGTTAGTATATTCTGCTAGAATATTGGTTAACTACCTCACGCTCTTCGTCCTAAATTCACGTAATGCTGAAGGGCCTTGCGTAAGCTGTGTTTGTGGAGCTGATGCATGGCCCTCCCGGTCATCATCCTATTGTACTAAAGATAGATGTTTGCCTCCATATTGAATTCGCCGAAGTGGGTGGTGGTAGTGGTTCTCGTGTGGCAACTACTGACGTTTCCCAAAAATGGGAATCCGTTTCCGAAATACCGATAGCCGTTTCCAAAAAACGAGAATCCGTTTCCCAAATACAGATAGCTGTTTACTAAGAAGGTGCTTCATCGAAATAGCTCAGCTTTACATCCTGTTTCATGGAATTCAGATCCAACTTCTAGCTTCATTGTTTTTCTGCATTATTTCGGACTGTTCTCGTATTGACTAAATGAATTGGTCAAGGTTGTCAGAGTGTCCTAGCTATAAAATCAGAATGGTTACGGTCTAAACTAAAAATGGAACAATGGAACAACGTAAATTATTTGTCAAGGTTACATGTTCGTTCACGTGTTTTTCTCAATGTTAATGGTTACTCTTGAAACCTTGAAGATTAAATACTTAGAAATAAGTGTTCCTAATCAAATGACTGACTTTGTGCATGCTCGGTATTCCGTAGTTCTCAAAATAGAATCAGTTCATGGAAACAAAAAGAACAAGAATGCTAAAAAGTATGTCAAGGTTAGATGGTTCTTGTCTTGGCTAAATTGTTGTCTGTAATAATAAAAAGATTATGCTTACAGTATGTGGATTTTTATTTACATAATACTACTGTCCTAACTACCAGGTTCTAGCGTGTCTCGGGATAAGTTAGTTCTTGATGGAATAAATGCAAAAGAGAAGAAGTTCGTGGAAAAAACGCGAGAGCCTCTAAAGTCAAATTCTTATAAATCTAATTAGTTTTAGCAAAATAAGCATTCCTTGGAGGTTAAATTCTTGGAAATAGCAAATAAGCGTTCCTATTGCTCACTTCTAACAATAGAATTAGCTCGTGGAAAGAAGAAGAATGATATGGTTGTTGTCTATGCTAAAAAGTATATCAAGGTTAGATGGTTCTTGTATTGGCTAAATTGTTGTCTATAATAATAAAAAGATTATGCTTACAGTATGTGGATTTTTATTTACATAATACTACTGTCCTAACTACCAGGTTCTACCGTGTCTCGGGATAAGTTAGTTCTTGATGGAATAAATGCAAAAGAGAAGAAGTTCGTGGAAAAAACGCGAGAGCCTCTAAAGTCAAATTCTTATAAATCTAATTAGTTTTAGCAAAATAAGCATTCCTTGGAGGTGAAATTCTTGGAAATAGCAAATAAGCGTTCCTATTGCTCAATTCTAACAATAGAATCAGCTCGTGGAAAGAAGAAGAATGATATGGTTGTTGTCTATGCTAAAAAGTATATCAAGGTTAGATGGTTCTTGTATTGGCTAAATTGTTGTCTGTAATAATAAAAAGATTATGCTTACAGTATGTGGATTTTTATTTACATAATACTACTGTCCTAACTACCAGGTTCTAGCGTGTCTCGGGATAAGTTAGTTCTTGATGGAATAAATGCAAAAGAGAAGAAGTTCGTGGAAAAAACGCGAGAGCCTCTAAGGTCAAATTCTTATAAATCTAATTAGTTTTAGCAAAATAAGCATTCTTTGGAGGTTAAATTCTTGGAAATAGCAAATAAGCGTTCCTATTGCTCACTTCTAACAATAGAATTAGCTCGTGGAAACAAGAAGAATGATATGGTTGTTGTCTATGCTAAAAAGTATATCAAGGTTAGATGGTTCTTGTATTGGCTAAATTGTTGTCTATAATAATAAAAAGATTATGCTTACAGTATGTGGATTTTTATTTACATAATACTACTGTCCTAACTACCAGGTTCTAGCGTGTCTCGGGATAAGTTAGTTCTTGATGGCATAAATGCAAAAGAGAAGAAGTTCGTGGAAAAAACGCGAGAGCCTCTAAAGTCAAATTCTTATAAATCTAATTAGTTTTAGCAAAATAAGCATTCCTTGGAGGTTAAATTCTTGGGAAATAAGCGTTCCTATTGCTCAATTCTAACAATAGAATCAGCTCGTGGAAAGAAGAAGAATGATATGGTTGTTGTCTATGCTAAAAAGTATATCAAGGTTAGATGGTTCTTGTATTGGCTAAATTGTTGTCTATAATAATAAAAAGATTATGCTTACAGTATGTGGATTTTTATTTACATAATACTACTGTCCTAACTACCAGGTTCTACCGTGTCTCGGGATAAGTTAGTTCTTGATGGAATAAATGCAAAAGAGAAGAAGTTCGTGGAAAAAACGCGAGAGCCTCTAAAGTCAAATTCTTATAAATCTAATTAGTTTTAGCAAAATAAGCATTCCTTGGAGGTTAAATTCTTGGAAATAGCAAATAAGCGTTCCTATTGCTCAATTCTAACAATAGAATTAGCTCGTGGAAAGAAGAAGAATGATATGGTTGTTGTCTATGCTAAAAAGTATATCAAGGTTAGATGGTTCTTGTATTGGCTAAATTGTTGTCTATAATAATAAAAAGATTATGCTTACAGTATGTGGATTTTATTTACATAATACTACTGTCCTAACTACCAGGTTCTACCGTGTCTCGGGATAAGTTAGTTCTTGATGGAATAAATGCAAAGAGAAGAAGTTCGTGGAAAAACGCGAGAGCCTCTAAAGTCAAATTCTTATAAATCTAATTAGTTTTAGCAAAATAAGCATTCCTTGGAGGTGAAATTCTTGGAAATAGCAAATAAGCGTTCCTATTGCTCAATTCTAACAATAGAATCAGCTCGTGGAAAGAAGAAGAATGATATGGTTGTTGTCTATGCTAAAAAGTATATCAAGGTTAGATGGTTCTTGTATTGGCTAAATTGTTGTCTGTAATAATAAAAAGATTATGCTTACAGTATGTGGATTTTTATTTACATAATACTACTGTCCTAACTACCAGGTTCTAGCGTGTCTCGGGATAAGTTAGTTCTTGATGGAATAAATGCAAAAGAGAAGAAGTTCGTGGAAAAACGCGAGAGCCTCTAAGGTCAAATTCTTATAAATCTAATTAGTTTTAGCAAAATAAGCATTCTTTGGAGGTTAAATTCTTGGAAATAGCAAATAAGCGTTCCTATTGCTCACTTCTAACAATAGAATTAGCTCGTGGAAACAAGAAGAATGATATGGTTGTTGTCTATGCTAAAAAGTATATCAAGGTTAGATGGTTCTTGTATTGGCTAAATTGTTGTCTATAATAATAAAAAGATTATGCTTACAGTATGTGGATTTTTATTTACATAATACTACTGTCCTAACTACCAGGTTCTAGCGTGTCTCGGGATAAAGTTCTTGATGGCATAAATGCAAAGAGAAGAAGTTCGTGGAAAAAACGCGAGAGCCTCTAAAGTCAAATTCTTATAAATCTAATTAGTTTTAGCAAAATAAGCATTCCTTGGAGGTTAAATTCTTGGAAATAGCAAATAAGCGTTCCTATTGCTCAATTCTAACAATAGAATCAGCTCGTGGAAAGAAGAAGAATGATATGGTTGTTGTCTATGCTAAAAAGTATATCAAGGTTAGATGGTTCTTGTATTGGCTAAATTGTTGTCTGTAATAATAAAAAGATTATGCTTACAGTATGTGGATTTTTATTTACATAATACTACTGTCCTAACTACCAGGTTCTAGCGTGTCTCGGGATAAGTTAGTTCTTGATGGAATAAATGCAAAAGAGAAGAAGTTCGTGGAAAAAACGCGAGAGCCTCTAAGGTCAAATTCTTATAAATCTAATTAGTTTTAGCAAAATAAGCATTCCTTGGAGGTTAAATTCTTGGAAATAGCAAATAAGCGTTCCTATTGCTCACTTCTAACAATAGAATTAGCTCGTGGAAAGAAGAAGAATGATATGGTTGTTGTCTATGCTAAAAGTATATCAAGGTTAGATGGTTCTTGTATTGGCTAAATTGTTGTCTTAATAATAAAAAGATTATGCTTACAGTATGTGGATTTTATTTACATAATACTACTGTCCTAACTACCAGGTTCTACGTGTCTCGGGATAAGTTAGTTCTTGATGGAATAAATGCAAAAGAGAAGAAGTTCGTGGAAAAACGCGGAGCCTCTAAAGTCAAATTCTTATAAATCTAATTAGTTTTAGCAAAATAAGCATTCCTTGGAGGTTAAATTCTTGGAAATAGCAAATAAGCGTTCCTATTGCTCACTTCTAACAATAGAATTAGCTCGTGGAAAGAAGAAGAATGATATGGTTGTTGTCTATGCTAAAAAGTATATCAAGGTTAGATGGTTCTTGTATTGGCTAAATTGTTGTCTGTAATAATAAAAGATT
Organism: Vesta saturnalis; assembly: GCA_036346205.1. Classification (NCBI taxonomy): domain Eukaryota; kingdom Metazoa; phylum Arthropoda; class Insecta; order Coleoptera; family Lampyridae; genus Vesta; species Vesta saturnalis. The sequence goes on from JARFJB010000189.1 coordinate 131,811, forward strand.
ATGCTTACAGTATGTGGATTTTTATTTACATAATACTACTGTCCTAACTACCAGGTTCTAGCGTGTCTCGGGATAAGTTAGTTCTTGATGGAATAAATGCAAAAGAGAAGAAGTTCGTGGAAAAAACGCGAGAGCCTCTAAGGTCAAATTCTTATAAATCTAATTAGTTTTAGCAAAATAAGCATTCTTTGGAGGTTAAATTCTTGGAAATAGCAAATAAGCGTTCCTATTGCTCACTTCTAACAATAGAATTAGCTCGTGGAAACAAGAAGAATGATATGGTTGTTGTCTATGCTAAAAAGTATATCAAGGTTAGAATTGTTCTTGTATTGGCTAAATTGTTGATTGTAATAATAAAAAGATTATGCTTACAGTATGTGGGTTTTTATTTACATAATACTATTGTCCTAGCCACCAGGATCTTGCTTGTCTCAGGATGAGGTAGTTTCTCTAAGAACCGGACCCGTTTCCCAAATACAGATAGCCGTTTCCCAAAAACAGGGATCTGTTTCCCAACACAGGTCGCCGTTTCCCAGAAGCAATAGTCGTTTCCCACAGAAAACAAGTCAAATAGCTCATTCATCGTAGCTAAACAGCTAACTCAACAGTTAACTGCTCAACACGAGCCACTCCCGACACCTCACTGTTTGTGTATTCCTTCAGAATTTGGTGTAACCACCTCACGCTCTTCGGTCTAAATTCACGCAACGTTAAAGGGCCTTGTATGAGAATCATATAACCCCCACCATGAGCATAAAATTATTTTGGGGCATGTGTTCAAAGTGCTGGATAGATCCGTTTGGTTTCATTGTCATAAATAAGGATGCTGAAGTCAATAATGTCGCTATAGGAAAAGGTTTGATATAATACCTTAAACTGCTTTCAGTAGTTACTGACCCGTTTAGGTATTAACAGCTGTTTAGTGTAAACAGCTATGTGTTCAGGGTGAACAGCTATCTGTTTAGTGTAAACAGCTATATGTTCGGGGGTAAATGGGTACCTTTTCAATAAACCCCCTGTTTTCGCTACAATGAATAATAAGGAGATGATATTAAAGCGAAAAATTATTCAGGCTCGTAAAATAATACAGTATAACAGTCCGCATTGATAACGAAGGAACATTTAAAAGTACGTATAAGCCCCTAATAGAACCTCTAACTGAAATAGTAAGTAAAATCGATCCAGATAAAAACACGCAAAATGGAGCCCAAGAAAGCACGCTACTACCTCCACTAACCCGCTAGCTCAAGTTTCAGCCTTCACTTCAAGAAAGGATTCTACAAGCCCACTAGCTCAACTTCCGTTTTCTCAAAGAAATCCTTCTCCAGGTATTCATACACCATCTTTTTTAGATACATCTGTCGTGGGAGAGATTAATACTGTGAAAGAAGAAGAAGAACCTCTTAGTATCACGGATGATTCTACTACTACCCATAATGAACCCATCTCGGAAGAATTTCTCGAGCAGTACAATGTATTACCTTGTATATACGTTGAACGTATTATGAGCGGTCCTGAAGGTGCTATTGATCATACTTATGGAATCCACTATGATACCAAAACAGACAAATAAACAATTGGTAATACTCCAATGTATTGTTAGGTATTTTATTTAGATCTTTTTCGTTTATTACATTTTTTTCAACGTTGGCAGCTTCGGCACAATTTTCTATAACTGGTAAATCCATCCAGAAGACTTTCCTATTTTCCTCCATAAGGTCCAATACATTTTTTATTATTGATAAAATAATAATAATAAATAATAGCGTAAAATAGTAATGTATATTCTATCAATAAGTAAGTTATGAAAAACTATAAATTATATTAAGTATAGTTACGTTTCAAATAATTTGGTGAAATCATCCTCTACATTACTGTCATGTAAAGAAATGGCGGGGATATCTTCATTAAATTCAGGCATCTGGAGTGGTTCTGCAGGTGGCCACACCAAACCATCATGCAAAATTTATGTTGACATCTGGAGTGGTTCTGCGGTTGGCCGCACTAAAACAACAATCAAGATTTTTGGTTTCTTGGTCACCGATAATTTTGACATCTGGAGTCGTTCTGTAAGTGGCCGCACCAAAACATCATGCAAGATTTTTGGCTTCTTTGCTCATCAATAATTTTGGCTTCTTGCCCATCAATAATTTTGGCATCTGGAGTGGTTCTGCAGGTGGCCGCACCAAAACATCATGCAAGATTTTTGGCTGCTTGCTCTTCGATAATTTTGTTCATTTACTTGTGGAAGACTTTCTCTTAAATGCAAGTATGTAACTAAATGTGAGAATAAATTTTTAAGTTTATATGCAAGTAAATTTGCGAACGTTAACAAAATAATGAACTGGAAGTGGTGTAAGCCACTTGGCTTACAATAATTAAATTGATTTGTTTTATTTTGCCTCGGTCTAACTCAATCGGGTCTTTCAACAAGACGGGGTCGTGGTTCGATACTTTGTATTTAGGCTTAACACTGTTCACCTTGAATAATTAGAACAAAATGGTTTAAACGTATATTATCCTATAAGTTTATAATACTAAATCATTTATGCCTAAAATTTATAAGTAACTATATACAACAATAAGACAAACTTAATTCGTCCTGGGTATAACAGGCTGCAACTAAAGGCGATCGTGGAGGCCTCTCACTGAATCCTTAGGCGTTTCTGGAGAAATATAGATTAATGCTACCTTTATATAAACTCCCCCAACTCTTTTTATAACAAAATCTCAGTACATGTGATATTTAAATTTCTTATAATAATGTGAGAGTCGGTCCTGTAAACGGTAGCGCCCCCTAAATATTTACAACCGGAACAGGTAGGTTACAGCGGTCAATGCTCGCGCTTCCGTGATATAGCGCAGGTCAGTTATAAAAATCGATATTACAACGTAATGATGGTGGGCAGGACGCGGTTTGGAGGTTATTCGACTTTTAGTCTTAATACAAACATTACCTAGAATGTGTCTTAAAGGGATAGTTTTATATTTACACGCTTTTGGATACAAATTGTTCTTGCGTGCTTTACCATCTACACATATCGTTACCTCAATGCAACAGTGGGATATCTGAAATTTTCTCATTTTGGGATATTTAGGCATTTAGATATGGTATTGTCCAAGCTATCCACTGCTACAGTGGGATAAAATTTATTACACTTCGTTAATTGAGAATAACTGATATCTCAGTGTGGAATTATTAACTAAAATTCAGTCATTTCAATACTACACAGGGACATTTAACATACCCCAGTGTTACACTGAAATTTTTATTTGCTTATACAAGAAATTCGCTGATGCAACACTGAGACAGTAATTAAGTCGCTCGTGTTATTTCATAAATATTCACAACAAACTGATTAGTGAGTCACCTGTGATAGTGGTTGTGTTTTATTAGCAAGTTTATTATATAAAATAATATCAGCAGAGGTAATTATGTATTCAAGAGGAAAGTTGCTGGTCGATTTAGCACTAGCAAATGACAGAAATCCACCCGGTAAGTAAATACTTATAGTTTTATCGGTGAAAATTGAGGTTAAGTACAAGCATCGTTGCAGTGAAAAATAACGTGCAACATAAATCCTCCATAAAAGAGCCTGTCCATCAGATAAGAACGGTAAAGACATATGATACTACACAGCATAATCAGGAATTGAGCGATTACGAAATTACAACACCGTATCTTGAAACCCTGAATCCTGTTGGTGAACAAGTAACTACCATGTCTTGTTTATGCAATAATGCGAAGATCTCGGAAGTTTTGGATAGTCCTGTAGATGATTCAGATGTAGATCCTGACTTCGTGCCAGATACTGAATCAGAATCAGAAAACGATCTACGGAAACCTCAGAACAACTTCGTGAATTAACAGAAATCACTAATAATAGCGAGGAGAAAGCTAGCAAGAAACGTACCTGTAACACAGAAAAATGGGCGCGAAATATTAAAAAGTTGAAAATTAATTCTGGTGACGAATATGTTTCTAGATTAGGTAAATACCACAGTGCAAAATCTTTAAAACCGCCCTGTAAAGACTGCACGTTTAAATGCATAGAACATTTTTCTGAAGAATATAGATTAAAATTACACAAAGATTTTTATAGTTTGGCTGATAAAACACGACAAAGAGACTATATTTCTAAATGTATCCGTACAGTTCCTTCCCAAAAATTGACTGCAAAACGTTGTAATAATTTCGCTTATTATTTTGAAAAAGATGGTGAAAAGAAACGAGTTTGTAAGACTTTCTTTAAAAATACGTTGGTAATCTCAAACAACTCCATATCAACCGTTATAAAGAAAACTAGTGATACTGGTGTTGTTGAAGGAGACAGAAGAGGTACTCATAAGAATCATAAAAAAACTACTGAACACGATTTGCAAATGGTAAGAAATCACATAAACAGTTTTCCGCGAATCGAATCTCACTATTGTCGCAAACGCACAAACAGACAGTATTTAGACGGTTCTTTAAATTTAACTACCTTGTATCGTTTATATCTTGAAAAATGCAAAGAGTCGCAAATTAATTCCGTCACTAAGGCTATTTATGAAAGGACCTTTAACACCGAATTCAATATTGGGTTTTTTAAGCCAAAAAAGGACCTGTGCTCAATTTGTGAAGTCTATAATGCAAAACCTACAGAAGAAAAAGAAAATTGCAAGGAAGATCAAGAAAAGCACAGAAATGAAGTTTCGCTGAGCAGAACAGAAAAAGAGAAAGATAAAATATTCGCTCAGAATAACGAAAATACCGTGGCGTGCGTATTTGATTTACACGCTGTCATTCCTCTCCCCTGTGCAAATATTTCACAGTTTTTTTATAAAAGTAAGTTAAACATCTTTAATTTCACGGTATTTAATTTAGCTACTAAACAAGGGCATTGTTACTTATGGCATGAAGCACTTGCAAAAAGGGGAGCAAATGAAATAGCCACCTGTATGTTTTTGTTTATTAAAGAAAATATTGCTAAACAAGCCAGTGCTGCAATATTTTATTCCGACAATTGTGTTGCACAGAATAAAAACAGGTTCTTGTTTAGTATGTACTTTTACTGTTTAACGAATTTTGACATTGATTCGATCACTCATAAGTACTTGGTTGTGGGGCCCGAGAACGAGGGTGATTCTATGCATAGTGTAATAGAAAAAGAGAAATCTAGGATTTTAAAGCGCAACCCAATTTTTGTGCCTTCGGAGCTAAGCATGTTAATTAAAGCAGCCAAGAAAACTGGACCGCCGTACACTGTGTCTGAAATGCATACTGATGACTTCATAGACTGGAAAAAAGTTTCAGAAACGATGGGAAAACATTTTTCTATCAATACAGATAACGAAAAAATACGATGGAATGAAGTAAAGATTGTAAAAATGGAAAAGTCCCAGAAGGATGTTATTTTATATAAAACGTCTTATGAAGAAGAGATACCATTCAAAAAACTGTACATTAGACAGAAAATGAGAAAACAACATGCTGAAGTTACATTAAATAGTTGCTACAGAGAAGCTCCTAAAATTTCAGCAAAGAAAAAAATACATTTGGAATCGCTCTGCACAGCCAACCTAATTCCAAAGACACATCACGCCTTTTATTTGAACTTGAAATCATCAGATGTTATTGCAAACTCTTCTGAATCGGATGATTAACTGTTATTATTATAATATATTTTATTATACCTATGCATTGTTAATGTAATTGTCTCATTATTAGTATAAATAACAAAATAATGTAAATTTTTATATTCAATTTACAATTAAATTTATTTTGTGCAACACTGGGTCTTTCTTGAAAAATAGAAATGCTTTGAATGTAACAGTGGGACATTTGGCAATAAACATTTATTAATATAAACCTTTATTTATAATCACCATCATAAAAAGGGTATTACTAATATACAACTCATGAATATAAAACAACCGGTTTATACAACCATGTTTCAAGTAACATCAAAATAAGTAAACTCGATTTTCAAATAATGCAGTTTTCTCAAATTCACTATTTTCTTTATATCCCACTGTTGCATTGAGGTAGCGATATGAAGTATCAATACACTAAAGGAGTCGCATTGAATTGGGATTAATTAATTACGAACGTATTTACATTAATAATACTGATTAGTTAGTCCTCCGCTTAAAAGACAATTTACTTTTTAATATAAGGAAGCATTTCTCAATGCAAACACGTACAAATTTCTTATAGACGAAACGTTCTTTAATGATACAGGGAATACTGAGTTTATGACGGACTTATTTACGTTTGATTATTAGTGATAAATCGTTCTAATACTGAAAAAAGAAGCATTACAGCTAATTGAAATCTATTTGTACATTACAATACGCGTCAGTTAATAGATTACGCGTATGATTTAATACTAAAGGCTGGTATATTCGTACAAGATCTATCTTAATTGAGATAGATCAAGAGTTTTAGTTGTACGCTTTTAGCACTGCGGTACCGAAATTAAACAATTATTTAATTTTGCTTAGAAGGAATAGACGGGTATTTACTAGGACCGCAATTATCTACTTTATTACTAGATACGAATTTAGACGTACCACGTTCGCGGTTACTTCCGTTTCTAGAAGGTGTTCACCCTTTAACCGTGTTTGTATTTTACAGGTCTCGGATACTGGGCAACTAACGTTTTTTATAGGGATTGATTGACCGGGATTTTAGAAAGAAGTTTAATTAAACAAAACTACGTTTTATGCGGATATATAGCAGGTTTTAATCGGAGACCGGAACGGTTACTCAAGAGTGCGCATGGTTAAATGCAAACTCCCGACCAGGAACTCGCGACGTCTTAGGATAGGTGGCGGTTCTCCTATAAACAGCGGCGGATATTAACGTTCTCTCTGCAGGTGGCGGCGCTTTCTTCTTTATCTATTTAAGTTGCCGGTGGGTAGGCGTGTTAGTGTGCTAGTGTAATTAATGTTTAGCGAAGGGCCCTTTGCAAGAATCTGGGACGAACCCGTTAGACCGTACCAAAGGGGCCTTCAGGGTGGGGGTAGAACTAAGGCGATGGCCTTTCTTTCCACCTGGGTAAATGGAAGATGACGCTGGTCTGTACAGGCCGCTGTAATAACGTCCGATTTGTGTTTGTAGGTAATGTTTGTGACAGATGACTTCAGGTCTATGCCCGTCGTAACATCTTGGGATGTATGATTTAAGATTGTGTACTGTACACGCAAGATGACTTCTAGGTATCTAAGCCCGTCGTCTGACTGCGTATTGTGTAATTTTGTATAAGGTTGTGCATAAAACTTACGTACCTTCAGCCTCAGAGGGACGTTAACCAGCAGTTCGGTTATATGGAATGATGCACGAAGGTACGCTGCGATCAAGAGGTCGGCGGACAACAACACGGTTAAAGCGACCGGCGCACGGTCAGGCATCTGGAAACGGTCATTATTTGAAAATAAAGGAAAAAAGGAAAATTGGAAAAGTAAAAAACCAATTGGTTGCCTTTGGGTGTCAAAAACCTTTTGGCTTTTTTTTTTTCTTAAGGTTTTGATATTTGTTAACTAATTAAAATTTTTTTCCTGTTATTTTGGTTTAAATAAGTCGCAAGGTGCCAAATCTGGAGATTAGGGTGGCCCACATTGATATGCAAAAATGAAAAAGGTCTTTAACCCCCAAAATTTTTACAAAAAAGAATTTGAAATTTTCACCCCTCAATTGGAAAGTAATTTTCTTCCTTATTGCCGGGAGTATTTTCCCCTAATCCTCGGGAATTTGGTTTTTTCGTTTTTTACATTTTTTTTTTAGTTCTTTGGGTTTTTGGGGAAAAAAAGCTGGTGCGTCTTCCCCAGAGCCTTGGATTCCCATTAACCGAAGCCTCTCGGTCACGCTTTATTTCTTTAAAATACTTGCCCTTGAGTTGTAAACAATTTTTTTTTTGTTTTTTTTAAATTTCCCCACCACCAATCCCGGGAAAACTTTTTTTTCTTCAATGAAGTTGTAGTTGGTTTTAACTATCTGCAGAACAATCTTATTGCTACTATTAGACATTTGGGTTTCCAAGTGGGTTGGTATGATTGAATTCCTTTTAGAAGTAGAAGGAAGGTTCTGATGGTTTTTTGATTTTTTTTCTTTTTTTAAAATTTTTTTTTCGGGCCTTTTGATTCTTTTTTGGGCCTTTTAATTTTAAAAAATTCCCATTTTCAAATTTTAATTTATTAAAATTCCCTTTTCAAAGTTTGAATTGGTTTTAATTTTTTTTCTTTTAAAAATTTGGTTTGAATTGGTTTTTTTTTTTAAAAAACCTTGGGGGAAAAAACCCAACTTTTTTAAATTTTTTAAATAAAGTTTAAAAAAAACCACTTTGGGTTTTTTTCTGAATTTTTTTTTTAAAAAACCATTTAAAACCCCTGGTGGGAAATTTTGTTAAATTTTAAAATTTTTAAAAATTAATTTAAAATTTTTTAAAATTTTTTTTCCTAAATTTAAAAAACTTTAAAATTTTTCCTAATTTTTTTTAATTAAAAATTTTAAACCCTTTTTAAAAAAAAAATTGAAATTTTTTAAAAAAAAATTTTTCCCCAAAAAAACAAAATTAAAAATTTTTGGGCCATGACATCTAAACTTCATAAAAAATTTTAAAAAAAAAAAATTTTTTAAAAAAATTTTTTTAAAATTTTTAAATTAATTTTTTAATTAAAAATTTTATAATGAAAAGGGCCAATTTATTTTTAAAGGTTCTTTGAAAATTTTTGTTTGACCCTTTTAAAAAATTTTTTTCCCCAAAATTTATTTTTTTTTTTAAAATTTATTTTTTTTTTTAAAATTCCCTTTTAAAACTTTTTTTTTTAAATTTTAAAAAAAATTTAAAAAATTTTCATTTTCCAAATTCCCTTGGAAAAAATTTTAAAAATTTAAAGTTTTAAAATTTTAAAAAAAAAATGGGGGGTTAATTTTTAAATTTTAAAAAGGGTTTTTAAAATTTTTAAAACAAAAAAGCCCCCCTTTAAAACAGGGCCTGGAACCCAAGGTTTTCTTTATAAAAAATTTTTCTAATTTTCCCAAAAAACTTTTTTTTAAAAAAAAAATTTTAAAATTTTTGTTTTTTTTTTAAAATTTTAAAAAAAAAAAAATTTTTTTTAAAAAATTTTAATTTTGGGCTTTAAAAATTAAAAATTAAAAATAAAAAAAAAAATACAAAATTCTTCCAAAACCAAAAATTTAGCCCCGAATTTTTTAAGTTTAAAAGTTTTTTAAAACAAAAAAAACAAAAATTTTTTTAAAAACTAACCTTTTGACCTTAGGCCCTTTTGGGAATGTTAAAAAAAAGTTTGGGCCAAAGGGAAAACAAAAATTTTTAAATTTTAAAAAAAAATTTAAACTATTTAAACCTTTTAGAATTTTAACAATTTTGGTTTTCCTTGGGAATTTAAATGTAAATTTAAAATGTCCAAAAAAATTTTTAAATTAAAAATTTAAAATTTTTTAAATGTAAGGGTTTAATTTTTAAAAATGCGTTTTAAAAATTTTCAATTTTTGGGTGCTCCAAAAATTTTTTAATAGAAAAAGGTGGGATTTAAACAACAAAAGATGTTAAATTTTAAGGTATTAAAAAAAAAACCCCTTTTTAATAAAAATTTTTTTTATTAATAATTTACCCAAAAAAATTTCTAAATTTTTTGGGAACTTATTTAAAGGAATAAATGGTTTATAAACGGAAAATTTTAAAAAAAATTGAAAATTTTTAAAAAGGGAAGTTAACTTTGTAAAAAGGGTTTAGTTTGAACTTTATTTTAAAAATTAAATTTATTTTGAAAAATTTTAAAATTTTTTACAAATTTAAAAAGTAAATTTAAAAAGAACTTTTAAAAAAATTGGGAAAAGTTTAATTTAAAATTTCCCAAATTTTTAAAAAAATGCGTTTTAGAAAATTTGTTTTATTTTTAAAAAATTTTAAAAATTTTTGTTATTTTTATTTAAATTAAATTTTAATTTTAAATTAAAAATTTACTTTAAAATTATTTTTAAATTTAAAAATTTTTTTAAAATTTTAACAACAAAAAAATATATTTTTTTTAATTTAAATTTAAAAAAAAAATTTTATTTTTAAAATTTAAAAAGGGTTTAAAAAAAAAGGATTTTAAAATTAAAACAAATCTAAATTGTTTTAGGTCCGGTATTTAAAATTAAAAAAATAAAAATGAAAAATTTATTTTTAAAATTTAAATTTTTTTGGATTTAAAAAAATTTTAAAAAAAAATTTAAAAATTTTTTAAATTTAAAAATTTTTTTTAACTTTAAAATTTTCCCTATAACAAAAATTTGAAATTTACAAACTTTAATTTTTTTTTAACCTTTCCCAAAAAGAATAATTTTAATTTTTTTCCCTTTTTATTTTTTTTAATTTTAAAAATCCCAAATTTGGTTTATGTCTGTAATTTTTTCAAAAATTTAACTTTAAAAATAAAGTTTAAAAAATTTTTTAAAATAAATTTAACAAAAAGTTTTAAAAACAAATTTTTTATAAAAAAATTTAATTTTTATTTTTTGTTTTTCATTTTGTTTTGTTTTTAAAAATTCTTTAAATTTTATTTTAAAAAAGGAAATAAAGAAAGAGTTTTTGTTCATGTTTTCTTGGGTTTAAATGGTTTTTCAAATTTTAATTTTAATTTTGAAGGGTTTTTATTTTAAAATTTTCTTTTTTAAAAAAAAATTTTTAAAATCAAGGGGTTTTTCCGGGAAACCTTAAAAGTTTTAAATTTTTTTTATTTAAAAATTTCCAAAACTTTTTTCCCAAATAAAGGTTTAAATAAGGGGTTTTGAAAAAAGAAATTTAAATCCCTTAAAAACAAAAATTTAAATTTTTTTTTTTTTGGAGTTTTAAATTTTAAATTTAATTTTTGTTTTAAAAATTTTAAAAAAAAATTTAGGTTTTCACTAAAAGAAAAAAAAATTTTTTTAAAACTTTAAAAAAATTTTTAAATTTTTTTTCTTAAAATAAATACAAAATAATTTTTTAAAAAATTTTCCTTTATTTAATTTTAAAAAAAAGTTTAAAAAGGGTCTAAAAATTTTTAATTTTGTTTTAAAATTTTTGAATTTTTAAAATTTTTAAATTAACCCAAATTAATTCTAACACAGCTCCCGGGGAAAGTTTTTTCTTGTAAAAAATGGAAAAAAGGGGTTTGTTTAAAAAAAGAGCTTGAATTTTTTAAAAATTTTTTTCAAAAGGGCTTCCGGGGTTTATTCTTAAATAAAAAAGGTTTAAAAGAATTTCAATTTTTATTTGTTTGGGAAAAAAAGATTTTTTTAAAATAACTTTTCCCTTTACTATTTTCAAAAAAAAATTTTAAACAGGGGTTTTTTTACTAAAATTTTCAATTAGGGTTTCGGGTTTAATTGTTTTATAATAATAAAAAATTTGAAAAATTTTTTTCTAAATCATTTTTAAAATTTTGTTTGGGTTTAGTTCCTTGAAAAAAATTCGGGAAAAAGGGGCAAATAAAACATTTAAAAACAAAAATTTTTGGAAAGGTTAATTTGGTTTCAAAAATTTTTTTAATTTTTGTTTTGGGAAAAAAAATTTTTTTTAAAAAAGTTTTTTAAAATTCTTTTTCAAATTTGGTTTTTGTTAGTTTAAATGGGAAATTTTTAAAAAAAAAAAAAAAAAGGTCGGAAATTTTCTTTTTTTAAAAAAAATTTTTGGGGAAAATTAAAAGAAATCTTTTTTTTTAAAATAAATTCCGGGCAAAAAAAGGTTTTTGTTTCTAAAAAATTATCGGGGTGGGAATTTTTTGCAAAAAAAAAGGTTTTGAAAAAAATTTTCAAAAAAATTTTTTTAAATTATTTTTTCAAAAAAAAAGGGTTCCGGGGGAAATTTTTTTAAAAATAAACAAAAAGGTTTAAAAAACCCAAACTTTTTAAATCTAAAAAGGAAAATTGTTTTTAAATTTTAAAAAAAAGTTTTAAAAAAAGGGTTTTGGGAAAAATTTGGGTTTTTCTAAAAATAAAAGGTTAATTTCTTTATTGGAAATTTTTTTAAAAAAAAATTTTTAATAGGGTTTTTTACCCCCTTAAAAGGTTCTTTTTTGGGAAAATAAAAGGGAAAAGGGAAAGGGGAAAAGGAAAAATTCTAAAAACAAAAAAAAAAAATTTTTTGAAAAATTTAAATTTTGGAAAAAAAATTTTTCCCTTTAAAAAATTACCAAAAAGGAAAATTTTTGTTTATTTAAAAAACAATTAGAGGTTCTTTGGGAAAGGTAAAAAATTTTTGTTTAAAAAAAAATTTAATTTTTTTAAAATTTTTTTTTGGGGAAATTGTTTTAAAAAAAATTAAAAAATTTAAAAAATTTTTTAAATAAATTCTTTAAATTTTGGTTTAGCAAAAAATTTTTTGGGGAAAAATTTAAAAGAAAGGTTCTGGAAAAAAAAGGGAAATTTTTGGAAAAAAATTTTATTTTTCTTTTTTCAAAATTGTTTTTTAAAATTTTTGAAAATAAAAATTTTTTCTATTTTTATTTAATAAGTCTAAACGGGTTTTAATTTGTTTTATGGAAAAATAAAAGGAAAATTCTGGAAAACCAAAAATTTTCTTTAAAAATTTTTAAAAAATTAGTTTTAGAAAATTTTGGAAATTTTTTACTTTATTTCCTTTAACTAAAAGCCTTAAAAAAGGGTTTGGTTTTGTTTTAAAAAGTTTAATTGATTTTTAGGAAATTGTTTAAAAAAAAATTTTTAAAAAATTTTAAATTTTTTTAATAATTATTTTAGGTTTAAAGGGCAAAAGGAGGTTAAAAAAAAAAATTTTGGGAAAAACCGGGAAAAATTCTTTAAAAATAGAAAATAAGCTTCCTTTGGGAAAAAAAAAAAAGGTTTTTAAAAAAAAATTAAGGTTGTGGGTATTGGCTATTTTTTTTAATTTTTGATTTGCTTAATTGGGTTTTTATTTAAAAAATTTTAAATTTTTTTTTCCCAATAAGGTTTAGTTCTGGGAAATTATTCAGGAAAAATGAAAGGAAAATTGTAAAAACCAATTAAAAAAATTTTTAAAATTAAATTTTGAAAATAAGCTTCCTTTGGATTAAATTTTGGAAAAGAAATAAGGTTTATTTCAATTTAAAATGTTGTTGGAAAAAGAAAATAATTTGGGGTTTTATTAAAAAATTTTTTTTTTTTCTTTAAATTTAGTTTAAATTTTTAAAAGGGTTTTTTAAAAAAATTGTTTAAAAACCCAAAATCTTTCTAATAAGGTTCTTGGGGGAAAAATTTTTCTTTAAAAAAAAGAAAAAGTCGGGAAAAAAGAAAGGTTTTCAAAAAAGTAAATCATTTAATTTTAAATTTTAAAAATTTTAAAAAATTTTGTTCTTTTGGATTTTCAAATTTTTCCAATAGGTCCCGGGGGGGTTAGTTTTTAGGTTTAAAAAGAATTGGAAAAGGGTTTCTTTAAATTTAAATTTTTCTAATTTTTAAAAAAGAAATTTTATTTTTTTTTTAAAAACCTTTTTCCTATTTCCAAAATTCTGGGAAAAGTTTGTTTTAGAAATAAATTTTGGGGGGGTTTTTAAAAAAAGGCTCAAGGGTAAAAATTTTATTTAAAAAATTTTTTGCAAAAAATTTAAAGCCCTTTTGGGATTTAAAATTTTTAAAAAAGCCCAAAAATTTAAAATTCTCCCAAAAAACAAAAATAGCCAAAACAGGAAAATATAAAGTTTGCTAAAAAGTTACTTAAAGGGTTTTTACCAAAGTTTTTAAAAAATTTTGTTTTTCCCCTTAAATTGGTTAAAAATAAACCCAAAAAAAATTTTTGGGGTTTTTAAATTTGGGTTTTTTAAAAAGGGAAAAATTGTTAAAAGGAAGTTTAAATCCAAATTTTTAAATTTAAATTATTTAAAAAAAAAAACCTTGGATAAATTTTGGGAAATTTTAAAAATTTTCGTTTTATTTTTCAATTCCCTTTCCAAATTTTTTAAAAAAAAATTTTTTTTTTCTGTAAAAAATTTTAATTTAAAAAAAAAATTTCTTTAGTAAATTTTTCTTTAAAAAAAAAAAAAAGGGATACCTTCATAGGGATTTTTATTTCAAAAATTCAGCCTAATGGTTCCCCCCTTTTCCCAAAATTTTTTTTAATTCCCGGGGGAAAAAATTTTTGGGGAAAAAAAGGAAATTTCTTTAAATTTTTAAAACCCAAAAATCCCATTTTTTAAATTTTAAATTTTTTACAAATTTGGTCCTTTTTTCCCAAACCAAAAAAACGAAAAAAAGGTTTTTTGTTTTTGTTTTATTTAAGATTTTTTAAAAAATTTTCTTTGGTAAATTTTTTGGAAAATTTTTTAAAAAATAATCTTTTAAGTAAAATTTTAAATAATAAATTTTGTTTTTTCCAATAAGGGTTTTAAAAAATTTTATAATTTATTTCTTAAAATTTTAAATAAAAAAAATTTTTAAAAAAAAAAATTTAAATTCAATAAATTTTGTTTAAAAACCAAAAAAAATTTTGGGGAAATTTTTGGAAAACCCTGTTTTTTTCAAAATTTTAATTGTCTTTTAAAAAAAATTTTTTTCTTGTAAAATTTTTTTTAATTTTCCCTTGGGGGCTTTTTAAAAAAAAAATTTTGGGTTCGTAATTTTTTTTTTTAAATTTTCCTAAAAAGGGTTTAAAATTTGGAAAATTTTAATTTAAAAATAAATGGAAAAAAAAAAGTTTTGGAAAAAGGGGCCCCTTAATTTAAATTTTTAAATTTTTTTTGGGTTTTAGGGTGTTTTTGTTTAAACTTAAAAATTTTTTTATTCCCTTTTAAAAAATAATTAAAATTTTTAAAACAAAAAATAAATTAAAAATTTTAAAAATTTCCTTTTAAAATTTTTAAAAAACCTGGGTTCTAAAGGGTTTTAAATTTAAAATTTTAAAAAAAATTTTTAAACCTTATTGGTTTTTTTTTATAAAAATTTTTTTACCCCTTTTTTCGGGCGGGGTTTAGGGTCTTGGGCCCCCGTTTCCAAAAAAGGGAAAAAAAAAAACTTGTTCCCAAAAAGGGGGGTTTTGTTTTAAAAAAATTTTGGGTTTCAAAAAAGTATTTAAGTAGGAACGTTTCCGGCGAACGCCCCTGGCATTAATGGTCCCTGTTATGATATCCATTGGGGATAAAGGCGTTTAAGGAAGGGGTTGGCGGACTACGGCGACCTTCCTCCGCGTACCGGCTACTCAGACGTTGATCTGCCGTTGGAAGAAGTTGAGGGATAGGGATTGGAGGGTTCGGAAAACACGGCGTTGGTGGGTGATATGTCCAGTAGCGCGTCGTGGGTTTTATAGTGGATTCGCGATAGGCAGGTGCAGCTTCTGTTTAGGGGGCTTCCGTTTTCGATTGGAGGAAAGTACTCTGACGTAAAAATATTCGACGTTTGTTTTGAAATCTACGTCGGAGGGAATAAAATGATTATTTGTTGTGCAATCTTGTGTAATTTTATGTAATAGGATTTAACACGGGATAATTAGCAAACAATTAATTAAAAAAAAAAAAAAAAAAATTCGTAAAGGACGCTGGGTCTTTACAGCGGTCTAGACGTAAAGAGCAGGTGTTAATAGATATGCTTGTAAACACCAGTATATAACAAAGTGCAATGTATGCGTCGGTCGGAACATGTAATTTAAAGCTTGTGAAAGTATCCCACAATCGTAAGTAGCAGACGTGGGAAAGTATTTCTTGTGATATCAGTAATAAATATTCTCAGTAAAGAAAGTGCAATGTATGCGTCTGTCTGAAGCTATTGTAACGTAATCTAAAGCGTGTGAAAGTATTCCACAATCATAAGTAGTAGGTGTAAATGTCAATCGCCCTACCAGACGTGGGGAAAGTATTTCATGTGATGTCAGTAAGATTTACTTAATAAATATTCTCAGTAAAGATAGTAAAGAAAGTGCAATGTATGCGTCTGCCTAAAACTCTTGCGAATACTATTGCAACGTAATCTAATCAGTCTAAAAAAATTATAATAAAGATTTAATGTTCTTCCGTTTTCCTAAAGACAATAATTTAAACCAACAATGGTTAGGGTAAAGGCAGGGAATGGCGGCCCCCTAAGGATTTTTATTAATTTCATAATTATTAATTAATTTTAATGAATGGGACATGTATTAAATTGAAGAGAAAGCTCAACATTTTATTAAAAAATTAATATAAAATATAAAAATAAAAACATTATTCAACAAAATAAAATATGCATGATGGCCACCATTACCTCCTTCAAGTAGGGTAATGGCGTCAGGGTTGGCATTTCCTCAGAATATTTACATACAATAGTCGCATGTGAAAAGTCCACTTAGTATGGCTTGTACACGATTTATGGGCCCATCCCCCCACACAGTGTGCAACATATCCACAGTTCTCTGTTTTTACCGCACTCACCACAAATAATGCATAGATGTTCATTCATATCTTTATCCGAATCATCATCACCAGAGGAAAATGACGTAGAAAGTTCAGCTACAACTACTGTCGGTTTACATGTCCTGTCCGTTTTTCCCTTTGAGGGAATTCGGATAATCCTTCTTTAAACATGTTCTTTTCTGCTTTTGTATATTGCTTGTCTGTTTTTTCTTAATTCTGTCTTGTTTTTTTGCTTCTTTTTCTTCTAACAGGGTTTTTGTAGGTGTCGAGGTAAAAATTTCTGAATGTTGCTTTTGGGGCTCGTTTGGGGGCTACTTTTTCGTGCCTTCTAACATTTTGGAGGTTCCAGGTAAAGGCAACAATTCATCAAATGATACTTGTAGTTCGTTTACTCTATTTTGAGTAACAGTGTTTTCAATAGCTTTCAAAGGAGTAGGGGTCATTTCATGTTCTCTGTGAACCATTGCAATAGTTTCAATACAGTTGTTAAAATATTCCCAGGAGGTGTAATCTCATTTTCACGAGGTATTGTAGCAACTGTTTCAGTTTGAAAAGTAATCTGTCCTTTTGAATTTTCTTTATCACAAAATTCTAGGTTTCTGTTTTGTGAGTTTTCATTTTTATTATCTGTGTCATTTATTTGATTGTATACGGTGTGTAAAGCTTCAGCAGGGAGATAATCATCATTTGTGAAGATTTCAGGATCAACTGGAAATATTCCAGTGGCTTGAAAGCCTTTGATGGCCTTTTCAGGAGTTGCCAGTCGACCAAGTGCTTTATTAAATAGTTTAGTAATTTCATTTGTTGAAATTTTCTCTCCAATATCGGATCTTAGATAATTACTGCACTCAACGTTGTATGCAGCTTTTAGCGACGAATAAAAGGAAACATCTAAAGGCTGTACGCGATGTGAAGTATGAGGAGGAATTATTAATATATGAATTCCATTATCCCGGCAAAATGTATATGCGTTCAAAGTGTAATTAGTACTGTGGTTGTCAATTACAAGCATTTTTTTTTTTGTTAGTATGCTCATGCTTTTGTGAGTAATGTTAGTAATTACTTATTATTTGCTTATATATATATATATATATATATATATATATATATATATATATATATAAATATATCTTATTGTGGACTGTTCAGGAGTCCTTCTCCTCTTCAGCCCTGGTTAATTACAAGCAGCACAAGGTCTTCATTTGAATATTTGACTGAATTTTGAAAGTGCTAAAGCCACTCCATGAATAAATTTTCAGTGATCCAACCATTATCAGAACATATGTACATTGCTCCTGGTGGTCCATTTCGTTTGAGCTATGGGTTCATTCTCTTTCGTGCATAGATAAACATAGGAGCAACATAAAGACCTGCGGCGCTAATACAACACATCACGGTAGTTGTTTTCCCTTTTTTCTCCACTTGTTATAAACTCCACTCTCTTTTGTCCTTTTCCTG
This sequence comes from Vesta saturnalis, assembly GCA_036346205.1. Taxonomy (NCBI): domain Eukaryota; kingdom Metazoa; phylum Arthropoda; class Insecta; order Coleoptera; family Lampyridae; genus Vesta; species Vesta saturnalis. The sequence goes on from JARFJB010000189.1 coordinate 149,613, forward strand.
CAAGTATTTTACCTGGAACCTGTACCGTAGTTATGCCGGTTTCGTCTGCATTAAAAATCTTTGTGGGTGGAAATTTAATTTTTCTAGCAGTTTGTTTAAATTGGAAAAAAAAAACAATGATACTTCTTCTTTATTAAAAGCCGAACTCCGATGAATACTTGTTGCCTCCGGCTTTCTGATTGCAACTGTTGGGTTTCTTTTAAGAAATCCCATCAGCCAAGCCTTTCCTGCTTCTTTCTTATTTTCGGAAAAATTATGTTTTAATTTATTTTTGCCAGCAAATTCAAATGCACATCTTTTTATTTCTTGAGCTGATAAGCCATAAAAGAATTTTGACAGCTAAATAACCTGATGGGCCATGCTTTTTCGTTCTCCACATTTAAAATTAGATTACGTATCATCGCTGGATCTGAAGAATTTTGTTTCTTAATTCTAGTTTGAAGTGTACTTCTACGGATGTTAAATGCCCTCGACACTTCTCTTAGACTTCTTCCATTATTCTGGATAGCATTTCAAGCAGCCTTTAAATCCTCAGCACTCCATGCAGCGTTGACTGTTTTTCGTGTATACTTATTTGGCATCTGCAACAAAACAAGAAAATTAAAATGCCCCCTTGCGGGTAATCGCGGCCGGTCGCGATTTCCTCTCTATCGATGGCCGCCATTACCCTATAGGTAGTCATCGCAAATTATCGTAAATTGAAAAATAAAATAAAAAAACTAGAGAACGAACATATCAACTAAAATAAATTTACTATCTACTGGAATAATCAGAGTTTTGAAAAAGCATGAAATCAGACCTGGGTAGTATTCAAATACCTACTAATTCGATTACGATTTAAATACTTTGGTTAATCGAATTACTTTATTTTAAATCACCTTGTATTGCGTTAATTGTAAATTGTTTTTGCAAATACTTTCGAAAAGTAATTGTAATTGTGATTTGTTTTTACGCTATCTCAGGATCTAAATACTTTATGCAGTATTTCAATTATTTTTTGATAATTTAATTCATTTTTAGTAATTGAATTACCCTTGAGTAATTGAATTACTCTTAGGTAATGGAATTACTTTCAGATAATTGAATTATAAATGGTACCCTTCTCAATATTTTCGTTAGTTCTTATGAATATTAAAAATTAAAGAGGTTGGTTGACGTGGCAACGATGCGCTCAGTGTTGCCAGTCTAGTACAATTGTACTAGATTTGATACATTTTCATTACTTTTAGTACGTTAGTACGCCGGATACACATCTAGTACCTTTTAAGAATTTTATTTTTAACGATTTTTTTTATTACTATTAGTCTACCTACATTTTACAAAATGTGAAAATTACATAAAGGGACAGTGAAAACGAAAAATTAATTTGGCAACAGAGTGTTATGTGCCCACTCTAATGTACGTGCATGTGCCAGCATCCATCATAACTCATAAGTCATAACCACAAATTTGTAGTTGTACTGTACATACTGTACTCCTCATTGATTTATTCAATGGTACTCTTATAATTTATCTTAACCTGAAGTGAGTGTTACTACAAAAACTGAGTAGAATTCACGGTTGCATGGTGTAGATACCAAATTGTGCAAAGAGAACGACTTAACAGCTATGGACAGGTATTTTGTTTATTTTTAGTATTAGAGATTATCTTCAATATTTATTATGGTTGATGACGAAGTGGGAGAATCAAATGATGTTCCTGTAAAAAACAGAAAGTGTACCAGCAGAAGTTCAGACATGCGTGGCAATCTAAATTGAATTGGCTCACTTTGCGTAATAGAAAATTATTTTGTAGTGCTTGTAACAAATTATTGAATGGAGGTTATAGTCATTTAGTTCGTCATGGAGAAACGGATTTTCATAAATTTAATATTAAGAAAGCTGAAAAAACTAATAAGATTAATGAGTATTATTCTAAAGACCTAACTAAACATACAAAATTAGTACAAAATGCAGAATTACTTTGCGTTATGTTTTTACATGAACATAATTTAGCTTTTCGGGTTATGGATCATTTACCAAAATTAATTGCAGCTGTTTGTCCTGATTCAAAAATAGCGAAGGATTTAAAATGCTGCAGAACAAAAGCAACTAGACTTACAAAAGATTGCTTAGCAAAAGAACAGCTACAACACCTAAACACGTGAACAATTACAAAAAGAAAAATTTTCCTTAATAATAGATGAAACCACAGATATTGGTACCAAAAAAGCATTAGCATTGGTTTGTAGATTCTTTAGCATGAACAAAACCAAAGACAACTTTCTTGGATTAATAAAACTTAAATCTAGTTCAGCTGAAGACTTATTTAATGTTATTTGTGAGCATTTTCACAATCTTCAAATTCTTATAGAAAATATGATTGGCCTGGCAGCAGATAATGCCTCGGTGATGATGGGAAATATTAATGGAGTTCAGGCTCGGTTTAAAGAAATCTTGCCAAACATATTTGTACTTGGGTGTGTAGGTCACTCGTTCAATCTCTGTTCATCTGCTACAGCAAAAGAGTTGTCAAGATGTTTAGAAGATGTTATAAGGGGAATATATAACTACTTTTCACACAGTAGTAAAAGGAGCATTTTAAAGACTATCAAATATTTTCGGATTTGAAACCTAAAAAGTTGCTTCATCCATGTCAAACAATATGGCTCTCCTTTCAGGTAAAAATATCTTATTAAAGTTATTTGTCTAATATTTTTATTTATTGTAAGCTGCTGTAGATAGAGTCTTGGAGAACTGGGAACCTCTTTTGTTGTTTTTTACTAACGTATGTTATGAAGAAAACTTACATTCTAATTTAAGTTTATTAGAGGCTTTAAAAAATCCTATTTTTAAAATATACTTTTCATTTCTGTCGTACATCTTAGATATCATTAATAAGTTAAATCTTGAGTTTCAATCAGAAAGACCTAAAATTCATTTGTTAAGTGAAAGAATTAATGCTCTTTATAGAAACTTATTACGAAATTTTATTGAACATAAATACATTAAAAATAATTTGTTAAAAGATATACCTAGACTCTAAAAACCCAATAAATTATGTTAAGTTGGAAGAAATCAATGTTGGTGCTAAGACAGAAATTTTGTTGTCAAACGCAAATTTAGATCAAAATGAAGTACACAATTTTAGACTTAAAGCGCCAGCTTTTTATATAGAACTTGTGCAACAAATTAAAAAAACGCTTTAAGTTTGATGATCCCATTTTGAATTTTGTGAGTACGTTTAATCCCAAAAAGGCTATTTCTGGCGATGTCAGTAGCATTGTTGTTAACAGTCAGTCATTCTTTCCTCATTTAGTAACCGATTACGAAAAATTAAATTCTGAATGGCGTCTTCTAGCAGATGTTCAGGAGTTGCAAAGTCACATTGAAGATGACTTTGAAACTTTCTGGGTTACTGTTTTCCAGATGAAAAATAATTTAAATGATCTAATGTTTCCAAATTTAACTTTGTTGGTAAAAGGGATATTATCTCTACCACATTCTTCAGCAGCTGTTGAGAGAATCTTTTCTCAACTTAATTTAATTAAGTCTAAGACCAGAAATAGGCTTGATATAAATACATGTGATACTATCTTACATAGTAAGGAATTATTAGATGAAAATGATTGTTACAAGTGGAAACCTAGTAGTTCCTTATTAAACAGGAAGCCAAATTATAACTAAATGATGTATCCTATTCTTTCCTTGAATAAAAATTTATTTTTACATTGTTATTATTCAATTTTACGATTATCTCATTGTAGTACAATATATTTGTGCATTCATTTGATTCACGTGGATATTATGTTACTAGCTCCAACAATATCGTATTGGGGCGTTAGGCACTGTTATATGCATTTTTTTGACAATCCATATTAAATCGTTCTTTTGAAAATGTTACATTACAAATACGATAATATTTCAGCAGAAATGTTAGTGTTAGCTGGTAAAATGAGATGCAAATCAATCTATGCGGTTGAAAAATGCATACAAATATTTTACTGAGGCGAATCTTCTTAATTTTACATTTTAGTACTTTTTATATAAATCTAGTACTGTTTTGTTGCCAGACTAGTACCAAAAATATTTAACTACTGGCAACACTGAATGTGCTGCTTTGTATTCGTAAACGTATCAACTGATTTGTAGCTGATGTTTGTTTATTTTGCTGAAATAAGGTAAGTTTACAATAACATTTTTTATGTGTTAATCTACAAACCATCTGAATATGTAGTAACTTAATCGAATATAAAAAATCGCCTAGAAAAGTTAAACATTACAAAACGAAATTGAATCGGTGAGAATAAGAACAGTACAAGTCCAAAATTAGACAGTTTCATCTGGCATAGCCATCTTGTTTTTAATACAAACCTGCATCAAATGAGTGCAAGAGCAGTACTGATATCACTATATTAAGCCGTATGGCAGCGGTCACCGTGGAACATTGAATGTAAGAACAGTACACGTCCGGACTTGTACGGTTCTTATTCCCAGCTTAGAGACTTGTTGACAGCCATCATAAGCAGCTGTTTTAGTTAGCTTTTGTTGCTACGTGAGTGTGTTTGTTGTTTATGTGGAAGGTGTTTTATTAAAATATCCTTTAAAATATATTGTTAAAACAAAGTAAAACTATTATAAGTTTTTGTTATGATCGAATAAGTTCAAAGGTAAATATGTAATTAAAAATTAAAAATTAATTAAAATTAATAATAATTTTTAAAGTAAAACTATGTCATTAGATAAGAGTAGCTCGACATAATCTGATAGTGAGAGAACTCAAGGTAAAAAACGCACCAAAAATCCAGAAAAATGGAAAGTTAACAAGAGGAAGCTTGCACGTCAACTAGGTAAATCATATATCTACATCTGGGAAGTTTGTAGAAGAAAAAAAGACTGGACCCCCATGCACGTAAGTTTTTATTGACCATTATTATTTTAAACTTGTTACAGTGTGTTTTACCTTTGTAGGTGCAAACTAAAATGTACAAGCAACTTTAATGACGAAGATAAAAATCTGATAATTTCGAAATTATATAACGGAAAACCCAAAAATGAACAGGATACTTTCCTTATGGGTTTAATGGAAATAAAACCCATTGTAAGACGTCGCAAACCAGTGGCCGAGTGCGATGAAAGCAAAACAAAGCCAAAAACTGCAAATTTTTAATACTTTATTCAGAAAAATCAAGTACGGGTGCCGGTATGTAAACAAGCTTTTCCCAATCTGTATGCCTAAATATGTTACTTAGTAAAGGAGAATCCCCTAAAGACATGCTTGGAAAGCACAATACCAGACCTACCTCAGTTACAGCCGAATCCAGGCTTAAAATAAAAATCCACATTGATTCCTTCCCTTATAAAACTTGCCATTATGGCACGAAAGACATTAAATACCTGGATTCCAAACTTAAAGTAAAAGTTTTGTATGAACTTTTTATTAAGAAACACCCTGAAATGAAAAACATTGTTAAATATGAATTCTTTTTAAAATACTTCAATGAAAATTACTCCTTAAAATTTGGCAGACCACAAGTCGACGTGTGTAGCGAATGCGAACGACTGGGTACGAGGTTAAGAGATAAAAGTTTAAATGACAATGCCAAAAGAGTTTGTGCAGCAGAACTAATGGTTCACAAACGAAGGGCCAAAAGGTTTTATAGTAAATTGCAAGAGGTACAGGCATTGTCTAAGGACCACCCTGAGATATTAGGAATCACGTTTGATTACATGCAAAATTTGCCCCTGTCAGTTTTACCGGTGCAGGAAATATTTTATTATAGACAGCTTTGGGTTTATTCCTTTGAAATTCATAACTTGAAAACTGGTGCTGGCCATTTTTATATGTATCACGAGGGTCAAGCCCTAAAGGGTCCCAATGAGGTGTGCACCTTTTTGAACGATTATATTACAAATCATATACCCCAAGAAGTTGAAGAATAGCACATTTTTTATGACGGATGTCCAGGGTAAAATAAAAATAACACCTTGGTTAGATTTTTGATGACTCTACAAGTTAGTCGGCGTTTTAAAAAAATTTACCATCATTTCCCAATTCGCGGCCACTCCTTTTTGCCTTGTGACAGGGATTTCGGAAGTGCAAAAAGACTGATCAGAAAATGTGATCGTATCTACGTTCCTGAGGAATATGAGGCAATGATTAAAAATTCCAGAAAAAATATGCCTTTTACAATACGTATAATTTCTTACAAGGACATAGTAGATTTTAAAAATTGGTGGCCAACCTACTTTAAAAAAACTTGCAGAAATCTATCAAATAAGGAAAAGGAGAATTTTACGATTTCCAAATACATGCAGTTTGTGTATGATGCATCTCATCCAGGTTATGTTAAGTGCCTTGATTTTATTGACGGAGGTATATCTTACACTTTTAAGCTACTAAAACCAAATCAGAATCCAGAGGTCCCTTCCAATAAAGCTTATTCTGGACCATTGCCAATTAACGTTAAGAAGATGGACGATATAAGACAGATCATGAGATATGTAGAGGGAGAGCAGTTAGAGTTTTATTACCACATTACATCATGGCCAACCACTAACAAAGATGATGATGGTCGTGTTAATGACTAAGATTTATTATTCTGTTTCAATAATATAATAAAAGTGTGTTTTTACACGTTAGTGTTTATTTTTTTAATTATTTTTTTTAATTTGTCAGGTATTGTAATAATATGCAGACTGAGGTTAAGAACAGTACAAGTCCAAGTTAGTTTTTTGTGTATAAATGAAAAAAACATGAACCAACAAATTTTATTTTTAGTTTAAACAACGTATGAAATGATATACTAAAACCAGGCTAGCACTAAACAGGCTGGTAATGCACTGACTAAGACTAACATCAAACCTTATTAGTGGAATGAGGTGATCGAAGCTATAAGGTCTGAGTGCAACACAGCTAGACGGCACATGGTGAGAAATAAGCAAAGGAATAGACAAACTACCGATGACCTTGTAGCCAAATATAAGGAGGCCAAAAGGGAATTAAAGAAACAAATAAAAAAAGGAACCATTGGTTTAAGTTGTGTGACGACTTGGAAAACGACATTTGGGGCAGTGGTTATCAGATAATGATGAGAGAATTTAAGTATCCAGAGACGCCATTTTCACTGTCAGATGAACAAAGGGCTAAAATTATTGACTTTTTGTTTCCCACAGTTTACAAACCTAGGATTATGCCCGTAAAGGGTAAGGGAAAAGCGTTCACTAAGGCTGAACTACTTGCGGCGGCATATAGTTTGAGTGATGGGAAGGCGCCCGGACCAAACGGGATTCCCGCAGAGGCCATAAAAGAGCTGGTTAAAGAGGATGCGGAAGCAACTCTGCATGTCATCAATAAATTGATCTCGGGGGGACATTTCCCCAAAAGGTGGAAAATAGCAAAGATTTCACTAATACTTAAAAAGGGGAAGATGCCAAATACGGAGTCCTCCTACAGGCCTATATCTTTGCTAAACACATTTGGGAAGTTATATGAGCGTTTAATAACTGACAGGCTAACGAAATATTTGGATGATAACAACCTTATCTCCGAAAACCAATATGGCTTTAGAAGGGGAAGATCGACGTTAAACGCTTAGGAAGTAGCAAATGCAACTCAAAGTGGTGTGTACTAGTGACAATAGACATAAGAAATGCATTTAACACTGTAAGGTGGTCTCATGTAGTTTATAGATTGATAAGTATGAACGTACCGGAAATATCTGATTGCGGTAGTGCAAGACTATTTGTGTGATAGGTCAATTAAAATAAGTAAAGATATGTTAGTGAAAATGACAATGGGCGTTCCTCAAGGTTCGGTACTGGGACCGACCTTGTGGAACGTATTTTACGAAGATATTTTTAAATTAGATCTACCACAAGGTTCAAGATGCGTAGCTTTTGCAGACGATATTGCATTGATTGTGGAGGGTAAGGACCCTATAGAACTGACTGATAGGACCAATAAAGCTATCCAAATGATAGTTCACTGGATGGAAATAAATGACCTTGAAATAGCTCCAGATAAGACAGAAGCCCTATTATTAAAAGGACCATTAACTAAAATCAACTTTGAATTCAAGATTGGGGGGCAGCTAATAAAACCGACTAAAACTATTAAATACCTAGGTGTAGTTATTGACAGGCATGGTACCTTTGGAAATCATGCAATTAGCAAGGCGGATGAAAAATTTGGCAAATTAAGTAGGCTTATGCCCAATATCAGTGGACCCTCATATGTTAAAAGAAGGCTTTTGGTAAACATGGCGGAATCTATTATTTTATATGGGGCACCGATTTGGAAGCGTGCAACTGAAATTAAAAAATATAAGTCATTGTTAGACAGAGCACATAGAAAAATGTTACTCAGAGCTACCTGCGCCTATAGAACAGTGTCCAATGAGCCACTGCAGGTTATTTCGGGCATATTACCCCTAATTTTGAAGATAGAAGAAAGAGCTGCCACATATTATAACAGAACGCCAGCTATAAGACCTACGAAAGAACAGCAAAGAAGACTTTTGTTAAATAAATGGCAAACCGAATGGACAAGAAAGTTCATCCCAAACCTGATTAAGTGGTGGGATTGCAAATTTAAAAAGTTAAACTACTACCTCGTGCAAATCCTGACAGGGCATGGCTCTTTCGCACATTATACTAAAAGAATAGGTAAAACGATATTGGACAGTTGCAGATATTGCAATAAGATGGATGATGTGGATCATACGCTATTCGTATGTGTCAGATGGACTAATGAGAGGAAAAGGATTCGGGATTACACCAAACTAGAAATTTCTTCGGAAAACCTAATCGAGATTATGATGGAGACAGAAGAATCTTGGGATGTGATAAGCGGCATTATTACCAACATCATGATGATAAAGACTAAAGACGAACTAGATGAGCAGACTAATAAAGATAAGTAATGTTATGTACACACGAAAGTCGTAACATTAATAACTAACTTAAGAGAGAGTTTTTTTCGTTTTCCCAAAATTGTAACAATTGGACTTGTACTGTTCTTATTCTCACCGATTCAATTATATAATTGTATTTTATATTGTTGGTTATGGGATTCACACTTAACTATTTGCTGAATGTTCACTTACATGTATCATCTATGGTTGCAGCAGTTGCGACTGTTGCCAGCATGTAAGAATTAGATAAATTTTCCAGGAAAATTTTACCAGATGTATGTAGTATACAATGCCATTTATGCCATAATTGTGTTTTGATTATATAAGTATATTATGTAGATAATGAAATGCAACCATTTTGTAATACAGTAAGACATTACTTCTACTTAAAGATACGTTTGTTTTCATGATTATGATACGAAATGCAGGCTATAAATTATAAGTATGAATATACATATAGATGTATAAGTTAAAATAAGTATATAAAAATGTATAAATTAGAAATTAAAATTATGAAATAAAAATAGGTACAGACAATTTTAATTTTACTCGTATTTGCATAGATACATATTTTAATATTGTCCATATAAAACATAGTTTTTAAAAATCTGTTTTGACTTTTATTTAAAAATAATTCGGCCCATTGTTGGACTATCTGATTCCTGAATCCCGAATACACCGTTCGCGTTGGCGTCAACGTGTTAATATAGTTTTGCGCTAATTAAAATCATAAGGAAATTTAAGCCAACTTGTCAATATACAAAAACTCGCCAGTGGAATTACGGTTAAAAATTAAAAAGAATCCCTTTCTGTGCAACTTTTTTCTGAAAATAATACGAGATGCTTATTTTTTAAGTTTTGAGGAAAATTGTACACTCAGTGACTACTATTTTTCTCATTATATTTTACATGTATATTCAAAGACTTTGTGTATGATATCGTTTTTGTAAACTGGTTAGTTTAGAAAATATAGCTACTTTTTATGTGAAGAAAGATAATTATAAAAATATAAAGTGGTAGTACCTCTTTTTGTTTCTTTTATAGATTCCAGAAACATATTCGTACAATTGTACATGATGTCTGGAATAAGAAATAAAAGAACTATGGAGATTCTGCAAAATGCCAAATCTAATTTGAAACAGTCGGAATTAGAAGGTAATCTAATAACTTAAAAATTGACATCAATGTTTTGTAAAATATTTTTTTTTAAATATTCGCTCACATTCTGACAACAGTGATAGTGCTGATGAGGCGAGTGATATCAAATATAACAATACAAGTGGTATTTCGGATGTAGAAGATCCAACATACAGTCCGCAGAGAGAAAATACACTACTTAAGAAAAAAACTGTCCCTGACTATTTTGGGGTGAGGAACATCAACAAAAAATCTGACTCAACAGGAAAAGTGGTGCCTAATCCAACACGGATTAACTTAAACGAGAATATTTCTGCATCTGATTCCCGAGAGTAGTACCCAATTTGCAAATTGTGCCTACTTGGACGGAACATTTTTTAAAGTACTTAAGTTTGAAAAAAACATAAACAGGGTCCAAACGGAATGTCAGATGTGTTTACCAAAACAGACTATCATTAAAGGGGCGCCGTCAGTATCTTCAAATTTCATTAGACATATAAGCAAAGTACATGGAAATAAAATGGAAGAGTATAAGGCTTACAAATCTTCATTGAAAACTTCTACTTCTAGAAAACAAGGAAGGAATGATCTTCCAGGTGAAATTACCAACAAACGAATTAAAATTCAAACAAAAATATCCGAATAATTTAGTCACACCACCACAACTACTAGAAGACAAGAAGATTTTGACAATAAAATTATTCTATTTTTAGCAGACACAATGTCTCCAATTTCAGTGTTAGAAAAACCTTGCTTTGTTGCTCTCTTTGAAAATACAAATTTAAAAATAATGACGCGACACACAGCCTTGAAAAACGTAGATGAAAGATGTAAAAAAAAACTATTTCAGCAGTTCAGAACTTCATAGACGAGGCGCAATATGTTTGCACGACAGCTGATATTTGGTCTGGAGAACAGCGCAGCTTTTTTGGTTTAACTCGCCACTGGATTTACAAAAACTTTGTTAGAAGATCTGCTGCACTTTTATGTTCACGATTTTCTGGAACCCATAGCTTTGACAAAATTGCAGATATTTTAGAAGACACCCACTCTAAGTTTAATATCACTAACGAAAAATTAGCTGCTACTGTCACAGATAATGGTTCTAATTTTGTCAAAGCCTTTCGAGAATTTAGAGTAAATGTACCAACTACTACAGACGACATCGACGATGAATTCACAAGTGAACCTGAGTTTCCAACTGTAGAATTTATGGAGGTAGAAGACTATGAAGGTAATGACGAACCAGAACATATAAACATACAACTACCAAAACATGTTCGTTGTGCTAGTCATTATTTAAATTTACTTGCCACAACCGACGTAAAGAATGCCTTGAAAAAGGACATTGGGCTTGGGAAAAAGCACATGGCTTGTCTAAGTAAGTGTACTGAACTGTGGAAAAAGGCCCGACTGCCAAAAACTGCGGAGGTCATAAAACGTGTTCTGGGCCACACTCTTAGTTATCCTGGAGCGACCCGCTGGAATTCACTTTATGATTCCATAACTTGAATCGTAGAGGTGAAAGATAAATTACCGGATCTTTTTAATAAACTAGATATAGCAAATCATTTTAAGGAATCAGAACTGCAATATTTAATAGATCGTTTAATAGCAGTCGTAAAACCAATTGCTATTGCTCTGGACATTTTACAAGGACAAGATAATGTTTTTTTTTGGCTATATTTTACCATGCCTAGGTTCAATCTATACAAAATTTTGCCGAATGAAAACAGAACAAACTGCTCAAAGTGCTGGCCCAATCCTAAATTTTTGCAAAACAAGACTCATTGAGAGATTTCAAAAATATTTCGAACTAACAAAACCAGAAGCCCAAGAAGCCATACTCGCTGCTTTCACATTGCCACAATTTAAATTAAAGTGGATAACGAATTTTCAAGATTTCGTCGAAAACACATCAGCCCGTGATTTCAGTGATTTTATAACCAGGCTTGTAGTTGAGACGGCGATAAAAAAAGACCATTTCGATAAGGTAACTCATTTCGAAATTTCATTACAGAAGCCCCAGTCCAGTGAAGAGGCTTTTTTTGAATTTGATTATAAATCCAGTGCTGAAACTAACGAGACTGTTAATGTTAAAAGACGAATAGAGTTAGAAGTACTCCAATATTTAAATGATCCGGATACACAGTTACTAAGTTTAAATAAATATCCAACTATTAAATCATTATTTTATCGCTGTAATACCTGCCTTCCATCATCAGCACCCATGGAGAGGTTATTTTCCTTCGCAAAATAATAAATGCTCCGTGAAGAAGCTGTCTTAGTGACTCCAATTTTGAAAATTTGGTGTTGCTTAAACCAAACTGCAAGCTACAATTTAAATAGGTTGATATTCACCAACTTGTCAGAGCTATTCAGAGTAATCCGGTTAATTGGGGATGTCGCAGAATACTATCCTCCGTTTTTTTATGATCATATCATGAATATTATATATCTTTAATATTTGCTGTTTCGTTCAGTTAATTAAAGGACAACCTTTGTAAGATTAGTTAAGTTAAGCGCAGTTCCTAATCCTATTGTGATTATCGGGATATACTTTTGTACTCCGTAATTATTACTTTTGTTTTTGTACTCAGTATTTTACTTTTGTTTATAATAAACTCAATATTTCCTAATTATTTGTGTGTTTAAAATTTTATTATCTAATAGTAGAGAATACCGCATTTAGCCGGTACATCAATTTATAAAGTTAGCAGTGAATGTATACTGATATTTTAAAATAATTTGCACAATAACGGTCTAATCTAAACTCATTCTCATTAATAACTTTATTCCGACACTAAATGATAAAGATTATTCCTTCTGGATAGGTCTTCTGTAAATGAAGGGCAAACAAACACTCTTCCGTGATCGTGAGTGACCGAAAAAAACAAAAAACGGTAGTCACTTCAAACATCATTCTATGTGGTTTTGGAGACGTAAATATCAAAGGAATTGGCTTTACCATTAAATGCCGTATGGTTACCAAATTACAACAGGTTACATATACTAACCCACCCAACTATAAAGCTTTTAGTGTGATAATTGAATTACATTTTAATTATCTGTTAAATGATTTAAAATCGTGATTTGTCAAAGTATTTGGTAATTGGTAATGGGTATTTGGTAATCTAATTCATATTATGGTTCAGAAAGTAATCCATATTTGAAATCATTTGGAAATTGACCAGTATCTGGTATTTCTGATTTCAATTACTTTCAGTGAGTGTACCAGGACTGCATGAAATATGTAGTTTTATAGATCGTTGAAATTTACACTACACTATAAGAACTGCTTGCAAAATACAAAATGCGTCATCACAACTCAACGGTTAGAGTCTGACTGTTCAGTTCCAATCAGTGTTGCCACACGCCTTTCTTTTTCCGTGGTAGATTCGCGAATGAAAGCGAGGTAGAATCAGGTCGGTTCGGGGTAGGACAAATTGAAATTAATACTTTGTTTTCACGTTCGTAATATAAAGTAGAACATATTTCATTAATTTTAGTTTATAAAAGGTACGTTTATTTAATCGCACTCGGGAATAGTTGTTAGTTTTTTCACTCGGCGGATTTGCGCACTCGGCTTCGGCTCGTATGCAAACTTTCTTCTCGTCAAAAAAATACAAACTTTACTCACTTGTTGCATAAATAACTATTAATTTACTTATTTTTTCCTATTGGTGGAATATGAATTTAAAATTTAACATGGTTTTGTGTGAATTATGCAATTAATGAAACGAGTATTTATAAAAGATTTTTTAATCAAAACTAAGGTTTAAAAAACTCTGATAACAAAAAAAATCACAATAAAGAACCTAAAGCACATATCATATAAAAATTTAAATTAAAGCTTCTTAAACACAAAAAAAATAAAGGAACTCTAAAATAAGGTAAATAACAAAATTAAATGTACAAGTACTAGGTACAAACCCTTTTCATTCTCTAAATTTTTTATTTAACACGTTAACGACCATGTGCACCATATAGGTGCGCACCGTGGTTTTTGTACAGACCATGTGACCCTATATCGCCACAAAAAGGTTTGCGTTCTAAGCGGTGTGGGCTTTTCGGGGACGCAACAGCAATGTATTTCAATGCAGATTTCAAATGATCTGGTCCCTGTAGAACAAAATATGGCCTTGGGTTGATATATTTTTTTAAATTTATTTATATAATAGGCAAGTAATAAATAAACATTATAATTCTTATTATAAGTTTTTGTTATGAACGAATAAGTTCAAAGGTAAATATGTAATTAAAAATTATTATTAATTTCAGCACTGGATTTATAATCAAATTCAAAAAATATATATATAGGTATATAAAATTAATAATAATTTTTAATTATAATTCTTAATTGATGTTATGGATTCGTGTTTTATTTAATGTATTATTGCATTTTCACCTCGCTTCTCACCCTCGTACTACGAAACGTTACTGTAAATATATTATAAACCCGTTCACGATTAATTAGACACGAAAATCGAAATTGAGGTTATGTTTGTCGGATTTACTTGTGACAACTTGAATGTGCTTTTTTTTTGGTTCGGTTAAGTTTTGATGTGAGCATTAGTGATTTTATGTGTTTCTATCCGCCGCAATCATGTCGAATAAAGGCCTTACAGATAAACAACTTCGAAAAATATTGGAAGACAGTGACTTTGAATGTAGTGAGATCGGAAGCACTTTTGACGATTCAGATGTGGATCCCTTATATCAAGAATCTGATAGTGAGGGCAGTAGAACTAGTAATGAAGATCTGTTACTACGTAAAAGAAGAAAGGTCGATTCAGACTTCACACCTGCAGCCAGTCGTTCTTCTGATTTACCCAAACGACATGACCAAGACGATATTGATACTGACCAAGAAAATGTTGATATTCCTGATACCCCGTTTACACCACGAAATGATCGTATAATGCGGAGCGAAGTTACAAATTCTGACACACTAAACGAATTTGTATTTTCTGGAAAACCAGGATTTTGTAAGTAAGAAATAGAGAAGCTCACAGGCCACAAACCTATTGATTTCTTTTTGTTATTTTTCGACGAAGAAGTTCAGAATTTGCTAGTAACTGAAACTAATAGGTATGCGGAGCAGCAAATCGTAATAGGCATTTGCAACGACTCCATCAGGGACCATTCTATTTTGTCTAAGTGGCATGATACGAATGCAAACGAACTTATGCGGTTTTTTGCTCTTACAATTTGGATGGGACTCGATAAAAAACCTACACTTAGAGATTATTACAGTAAAAAAGTTCTCCAAAGTTAAGCGGAATAAGTAGGAATCGCTTTGAAGCATTACTACACTTTGTGCATATTTCCGACAATGAAAATTGTCCTACTGGTGACAGACTATAAGATTTCTCCACTTGTACAAATGTTGAACAGAAAATTTCAGCACATGTGCAGTCCAAAAGAAAAAGTATGCATAGATGAGACAATGGTTCCATTTCGAGGAAGATTAAGTTTTCTTCAATATATCCCTGGGAAGAGACATAAATATGGTGTAAAACTTTTTAAGCTTTGTGTTGATGGCGATTACACTTGCTGTGTGAAAATATATGGTGGAAGAGATGGGGCACAAAAATCTGATAAATCATTAGCATCAAGAGTTGTTATGGAACTGATGGAACCTCTGCTCAATACCGGAAGGACCCTATACACTGATAATTTTTACACAAGTGTCAGTTTGGCCCATGAACTAAATAATAAACGTACCCACTTAGTTGGCACACTTCGACAAAACCGGAAACTTAACCCAAAAGGTGTTACAAGTGCCAAATTGAAAAAAGGGGAAATGAAAATGCAAAAAAGCTATATAAAAGTAATTGTAAGTAAATGGAAGGATAAAAGGGACGTCTTGTTCCTAACAATTAGAGCTGTTCCGGAAATGGTTGAGGTAATAACAAAAAGAGGTCCGGTATCAAAACCGTCAACAATAGTTGACTACAATACAGCCAAGGGATTTATTGACATCTCGGACCAGAGGGCATCATACAGTTCACCAGTACGTCGCAGCATCAAGTGGTATAGAAAAATCTTAATTGGACTTCTGACTAACACAGCTCTGGTAAATGCCTTGGTTGTGTTTACGCATAGTACAAACAAAAAAATGAGTATTACCGAATTTCGCGAAGGCATCGTTTGCTCCTTGTTAGATACGGCCAATCAACCAGTAGATGAAGAAGTTCTACATGCCATACAACAGAAGGAAAGTCGAGGAAGATGTTCCAGCTGCTACAAAAAATATTCCGAAAGAGAGGGTCGCCAAGCAGCAATGAAGAACGCGAAAAAAATATACTCATTCTGTCCAGAGTGTTCCGAAAACATAACCTACATGTGTGTTAGTTGTTTTTTTGAAAGACATACATCTTTCCTAAAAAAATAATTTGTATTACATTGTGATGTTACTGTCCTTTGATAAGAATACTGTTATATTTTATTTTTAGGTTTTGACATAAAAAAATGTTACGTATTTTTATTTTATTGATGTTTTGCAAAGAAAAATATTTTTTAATTTCGTATATTATCCTTTCATTTGCTTTATAAAAAATATTATACGCAATTTGTCAATTCCATATGTGACCCAGTATGGTACACATGGTCAGTGGTAAAGTTAAATATATTTTTTTTCTGTTCAGACCGCGCGCACCAATCAGGTGCACGATGTAATTTGGTTGTTAAAAACTTTTTTTTGATCTTATTAATACATTACACGTTCCATTAGACTATCCTTTACTAAAAAATAACAAAATACTACTCTGGTCCCCGGGTAAATTCCCAATTTTGACCCCTTGTCATTAACGTGTTAATAATGTTGTAGACGGTTGCCATGTAAAACACGTATCATTATTTAACAGTTCTTTGCAATGTAAAATACTGCAACAAGTATCCACATCTAACCTGTTTCGGGTTTTGGTTTTTATTAAAAATAATGGAGAAAATACTCGTTCTGCTGCAGCATACGAGTGAGCCAATGACAAAATTCCTTTAACCAAAACTGAAAGGTGTGGAAATAAAACGTCACCTAAGTTCATTTGTTTTCTTGAAATCCTGAATATCAGCAAGCAAACGCCATTCAAAATTAAGTTTTTCAACATTGGACGTTAAATTAGGAAAAAAAGTTATAGTGTCTTTTACTATACTGCCAATATTCCCAGACACAGCGGTTTTTGGGTCAAATATTGCTAAATATTCCATAACTGGATTATTAAAATTAAACCTATTTTTTATTTGACTACATAATTCAATATAGAAGTCAAGGCATTTGATTTTAAACTGTGTAATATCTGTGGTGTTCATATTTCCGTCAATCATCAAGTCAACCTACGCCCCAAAGTAAACTTTTTCTAATTCAATGAATGACCTAGGATTCGAAGGATTAATATTTTGAAAAGGAGTTTTATCAATAGTTTCTTTTTTAACAAAATTTCTGAGAAGTGTTCTGTACAAGTCTTTTATTCTCTTTTGAACTAAATAAATTTTACGTTTTTCGGACTGGAATTCAAGGTTCAACTTGTTAACGACATCTAGCACGTATGCCAAAAATTGAAAATACAATTTGTAAATAGGATTTTGTAGGTTCTCTAAAATGTTCTTACAAGAGTTTAAATCTTGTACGAAACATTCATTGGTAAAGAACAGCGTCAGTGGATTCCAGTTTTCTAGAACCCTATTTACAGCTGCCTAAAAAAAAGAACTTGCATAAATTTAAATCGTAAATATTAAATTTATCAAAAGCATTTAAAACATAAAAGAAGGACCTATTTTGATTTTAACAAGTAATTTACCCACACCTTTATAGCAACCAAAATGTGGATACAGAAATAACAGTTAGTAAGAAAGGAAAAAAAGAAGAATTTGTAGTTTTAGGTAATTTACCTGTAACGAAAGCTGGGTGGAACAGTTTACTGGGCTTCATATTAGCAAAAACTTGACACTCTTGAAGTCTCTCAATGCGTTTGCTGCTATTGGCAACGTAATTATAGAATATCTCTTATTAAATCTTCCAAGCCTTTTGGTAATTTGGTGGCTGCAGAAGATGAGCAAAGATGAAACGTGTGACATATGCAGCCTAATACAAATGTATTTGGTAAAATTTGTTTGAATCGCTCTTGAACACCAGTTTGTCTTCCCATCATGACCGACGCATTATCAGCTGCTAGACCGATTAGATTATTTATTTGAATATTCAACCCTGTGATATACTCAATAATCTTGTTAAATATACTTTCTGCAAAACAGTCACTTAGCTTTAACAAGCCGAAAAATCTGTCTTTCACTGTCTTTTGTTTAACTAATGCTAAACACTTTTCAGTTGAAACATCTGTCGTCTCATCCATTATTAAAGAAAAGTGTTTCAATTTCAAAATTTCTACTATTTCTTCAATTTGTTGCTTTACCAAGCACTCCTTAGTAACATAGGTTGATTTTGTTCTGCTGCAGGCCAATGACTTAGCTACTTCGGAGTCTGGGCAAATATGAGGTATAAATTTAACGAGGTGATCTGCTAAGAGAAGGGGCAAATTATGTTCGTGCAAAAACATACATATACCTAATTCTGCCATTTTAACTAAAGGATCGAGTTTCTTTTGTTTTACATTCGGGATAATTTCGGTAATTTTTGGAGTATTTTCAAGTTCTAAAATATTTTTTTTGTGTGAAAGGCTTTCGTTATGTCTTTGAATGTTATATTTGTTGCAGTGTATTGTTATATTACACGCTATACATAACGGCTTTCCCCCAGAACCTTCTCTGAGCCATTTGTATTGGGCTTCGCAGTCTAATTTGAATTTTTGAGAATACTTCTTTTTTTTCCTTATTGGTTCGGGTACGCCTGGATCATAAGTGTCAGAGTTTCCAGATTCAGATGCGGAATGTTCAGGTCCTAAACTGCGACTTTCTAGATTGTCGACTATTTCCACAACAGCTTTGGTTGAAGGATTTTGTGTATTGTCACTAGACTTTGACGTTCCTGGCTGAGGATCCTCAAATGGATCAGGATTTATTAGTCGAATCTTTAGTTTTTATTCTTACTATAAACCTGTAAAATAATAATAAAAATAATAGAATTTATAGTTGCAGCAAAATACGTACAACATAATACATGCAAACAAATGCCAAAATGCGAGATTTGGAAACTATTTTATTAATAAAAACCATTTTGAAAAAATAAAACCAGACTGCAAAATGGAACTAAAATGTCAGAAACAAGAATAACTTAATAAAATTAAAAACAAAATAACTTCATTTACCAAAGCAAATAATTTTGTATTTCTTAATTTTTTAAATAAAAGAAAATATCTCAATTACAAAATGTATGTATTACTTACCTATCCATTTTAATTTAAATTTAAACACAAATTAAATAAAAAAACCACTTTATTTAAGAACACCCGTACGTGACTGATGATAGATAAATGGCTATTATGGTACTTTTAAACGGTTAGCAAATTAGAGGTTTTTACTTTTGGTCAGCTACAAAATGTGTTTTGTCAGCTTTGTAACTAAATTGATAACAAGTAATGCGATAGGTATATTGAGTAGGTTTAAAATTTAACACGTTTGAGGTATTTTCCATTTAGCGCCTAACAAGATTAAAATTGATTACTGGTCATGTAATTTAAGGAGTTTTTTGAAGAGATTAGCGTTTCCGTCTGGTCCTTTCTGGGTAAATAATCTTTATACTTTTAATTATGCTGACACAAGGGTTTGTGCGACCAAATAAAGCGAATCTTACAGCTCAGATATTTTTTAATCTGGAATTAAAAAAATATACTTCTGTCGTAAATAACGAGCGGGGTAGAATTGGTTCAGGGGAGCGAGAGAGCGGAATAATGTTAAAATGGGGTAGAAATGCCCCGTTCGGGGTAGCTGTGGCAACGCTGGTTCGAATCCACACGGCTAGCAGGTTGTATGGAAGGGGTACAAAGAGAGATAGCGTCAGTACTAACTTTTCCAACGCAAAAATTAAGGAGGCCGCAATTACCTCCAAGGCCGTCATTCCCATCCTTTACCCTACATGCTTGCAAACGAGACGACAAGGTTAATGTATTAAATACTAGAATATGTTCTTTACACGAAAGTTATGAAAGAAATTTAAAAGTAGTGTTGTGTTAATATCTTAATTTGTATAATATGTATCATTGAAATAAGTAATTCATTTCACCCAGTAACAATATTAGCAAACATAAGAAAAACAAAAATGCTCCTAGTCAACTCTATACAAGTTAATCCAAAAACAAAAAAAAATGCACGCATAAAGCATAAAAATAAGATATATTTAATTCCAGTAATATCCTTATCTATATATATATATATATATATATATATATATATATATATATATATATATATATATATATAGGGTAAACCAGGTTAGCACCCCTGTAGTAATTGGCACCCAATTTTTAATAACGATTTACAAGTTTTCCTTAAATCTTATACATTTTTGAGTACTGGCAACGTCCGCTCGTAACATTTATCTGTCTTCTGTCAAAATTTTCTAACCTTAAAATCGGATTTAACATTGTTAGTGTCACATGAACAAATGAGTGCTTAAAAAAGGACTGTTTCTAATTACTTCTCATAAGGAACTGTGTGAAAATTAGCGTTATTTCCACAGTCTGGTTAAGGTAAGCATTTATAAAACTATTTAGGGCATGTTGTCGATTGATTCTCTGTTAAAATTTGTTAAAACTGCAGCCTGAAAATGGGCGCGAAATTTATTTTCTAGTATGCCAATGACTACCTACCATGGTTAATCATGTTCAATTTAGTTATTGGCATGTGCTGCCAATAACTACTTTTTACAAATATTTTGTTTCTTAGTTATTGGCATAGCAGTTTTACTCTATAAAAAAATATCAGAAACAGGCCTCCCGCCAGCTCCAAGAAAAAAAATAGGACAATTTTCAAAAAAAAGTAGGACATATCGCGGTAATAAAATCACACAAATTTTGTAGTTTTTTTTTAACCATACGGGGACCCCCTCTTACCGCATGCATAAATTGAGTACAAATATATTATTAATTTAATTTTATTTACTACAAAACAAACTTTAAATAATAAACTTATTTTTTTACCTTTAGAAAACTTGTTTAGTATTTTAATTCAATAAAAACAAAATTGACATTCAGAGATTAACTCTGTTCAATTAATTTTAATTTTAAAGATATTAGTACAAAATTCATGCATGTCCCCGCTCTTTTTTTATTTATTTTTTATTTGTATATTATATTTACATAACTTGTTCACAAAAATCCTTTTTTTAATACATAACAAGAAAACAAAAGAAGTAATTTCCTTAAAATACTAATAAACATTATTTTTATTTGGTAGTGTACTGCAAACTTAAGCACTTGCCAAACACAAGTATTAACTGGTCAATGTTTCATTTTTTCTAAAGTGTCATTCACTGTTTTCAGTCGTTTTGTTGAAATATCAATCATGTTTGAGGCTAAAGAAACTTGTGCTAGATCTTTTCTTTTCAATGCTACCTGCAACTGTCTCTTCCCCTCTTCTAGCAATTTTTCAGCAGCCTTCCTTTCACTAAGACCTTCCTTTTCTTTTTCTTTGGCTGATTCATTTTTTCTTTTCTCAGTAACTTCCTTCTCCTTTTCTATTTCCTCTCTCTTCTTTTGAGCTAGATACTCTTTGTATTTGGAACTAGATTTTTTTCCAGCTTCCAGCATTTTAGATGTTATTTTGATGTTATCTATAGTCCCATGTATTCTTACATAGTCTTTCACAGTTCTCATTGCAATGATGGTGTGTTCTTTCAGGGAATTTTTTTCCTTGGTAACAATTTTGTTGTTCATTGAAAACCCTCTTTCGACGTCTGCGTTTCCATGAGCTAATGATAAAAGTGAAGGTAAGTATGAGGCTAATACTGGATATTTTGGTTTTCCATCAATTGTTTTCATTTCAAATACTTTGTTCCAATAGTAGTCAATTCTATGGTATTTTGTTTCTGCCGGAGACTTAGAACTGATGTACCATTCTTCTTTTATGTTCATGTCATTTTGATATTCTATCCATTCTTCTTTTATTCTGTCTATTTTCTGTTCTGTCAATCCATGAGGAATCTGAGAAACCAATCCTTTGAAGTTACCATTGCCTTCATGTTTTCTTTGATTTACTCCATGAAGGCACTGCATGTTTTTAAGTATTCTGTTGCCAATATGTAGGTCTTTAAGAAGTTTGTTAGTAACTCGCAAATAAAAAGAACTAACAGCTTGGTAATATTCAAATCTTTCTTTATCTAGAATTTTGGTTGAAAGAAGTGATTTTTTGGCTTCTCCCCCAATTTCAAGATCTTTGAACTCAAGAACATTTTGTTTGGTCAATTCTATTTCACTGAGATTTCTTCTATGTTTTTCAATCTCTCCTGCATTAACAAACTTTCTGAGTAATCTCTTAATAAGGCCATTCATTTGTTCATACAGAATATGAACCAAAGGTTGTTCTGCTTGGAATAGTGTTAAGAACTTGGAAAATACGTCACTAACATGAACCAAGAACTGCATCAGTGGTAGAACTATGTTATTTCTCAAAGCAGAGCAAATACGTTGATATCTTTGATTATTACTCAGGCTTTTGTTTGAACTCTGTTTTTGAGTCAAATACGTTAAGAAGTAATGCTTCAGTGCCTCGTATTGCTCAACCAGGCGTTTTAACACTGGGCTAATACTTAACCACCTGCAACTCACATACTGATAAAAAATGATCTTCAACTTCAAGAAGCTCTTGACTCTTCTTGAAGTCTTCCCTTCTTGCTTGAAAAATTTAAACACGTCTGTTGCCAGTTCTTCCATAAGAGAAAAAGGATATTCTTGAATTCCACTTCCAAAAGCATTGTGGACTTTGTGAAGAGAGCATGAGCCTATGTTAACTAGAGAAGGGGAACCTAACATTTTAACATGGGAGTCAAGTTTCGTGAGAAGGGACTTGTTAACATTTGGGCCATCCATTGAAACCATAATTACTTTTGACATGGGTAGACCTTCATTTTCAGCTGACTTGATGATTTTCTCAAACATAGTTTCTGCTTCTGCATGACCCAGAAAAACCCATGTCAAATATCTGCACTGGATTGGCTCTTTACTTGGTGTTTGGGTCCAAAACCTTACATAAAGATCAAGTTGTTTCTTGATTTGAGGGGTTGTAGTTTCATCAAGGCATAGAGTAAAAAATTTGTTAGAACTACTGATTTCTTTTGTAAGTCCTTGTCTGATAAAAGGGCCCAAACCAAATGAAATTAAATATGATGCCTTAGTTTGGTCCATATTGAAGTGTTTGGCACTATCTCCGAACATTGAGATAAAAACCTCTTTAAGTCCATCACAAGAAGCAAAAGAAAAATTAGATTGAGCTAACTTGAATGCCCAAATCAATTCTGATCGCATTGGATCATTCAAAGGAACTTCATTGTCTTTCAATGCTGAAGTTGTAGCAACAGCTCCACTTTCTGTAATTCTAAAAGTACTTTGCCTGGCAGAAAACACAACATTTGCTTTTAAAGAGTGTTTTTTTGTTTCACTATGTTTTATCAGATGATCTTTACCTCTGTTAGCACAAGAAAAATATCACAGATTTTACAATACACTTCATAGTCATTTTTCCCCTTTTTACACCACAAAGACATCACATGACTGTTTGAGTCTTTGCTCAAAAGTCAATCTTCTCTAAAATGTGTTTCACGAGGCATTGTCTTTTAAATCATTATCTTCTTTACCTAAAACAATCAAAAGCGAATGTTTGTGCAAGGATCATTTTAAGCAGCCCTTTATTTGTGTAAATTAATCAGATAGGATTTACTTAACAAAAAATTATTTGTTAATTAATTCCTATCTGATCAATAGGCTTCCAACCCACCTTAGAAGCCTTTGCCATCAGCACAGAAGAAATAGAAATATCTGTTTTGCTGATGGATTTGCTCCCTCCATCCACCCACAGTTTTTGTTTTTTTTCCATAACTTTGAATACAATGGTTTTTACTACAAGATCAACAATTAAAAAATAAATAGTAGTTCCAGAACTAAATGCAGTTACTTACCTGCACTTCGGAATATCAATGATGAACACTCAGTAAACCACTATGCTTCTTTGTAAAAACAAAACTAAATGAACAAACATCACGACCACACTAGCTAAAAGTTATGTGTTCTAATTAGTTAAATTCTCATACTGATTGACAAAAAAATATTTTTTTTAAATTTTACACGGCTTACTTTTATATTTTAAAATTAAGTGTTAAGATTTTTGACTTATTTTTCAAATTTTACAAAAATAATCGTGTATTTTGAATTCTGAAAAAAAAGTAGGAAAAGTAGGACATTGCTTTAAATAGTAGGACAAAGTAGGACATTTTTTGAAAAAGTAGGAAAAGTAGGACAAGTGGGAGGCCTGCAGAAAATAAAAGGAGATGTGTGAAAAAATAAAAATAAAAACGTTTTCCGTTCTCGGGTATCTGAAATAGTCATGAAACTTTTTCACTTAGGTAAGTACTTAAAATACTTGGTGAGCTTAAATAGTTTTTTTTATTATTATTGTAAGGGCTTGTTTTTTTAGTCAATATTTGTTCAAAATAGGTATCTATACGCCCATAATCCTTCTGAGACGTGATTAACACAGTCAAAGGTAATTGGGAGAAATTAAGTTCCGAGTCTCGGTCTCAGTAATATTACGTCAGTTTTAAAAACGTGTGACACGTGTTTCGCTCTACCAGCATCATTAGAAAAAATAAAAACACACTGGACACTAAAGTCTGTTTTCTTTAAAGAGAAAAATTTGACATTTATGTCAACAATTTTTTCACATTTTCTCAGTTATCTATTAGTGATCTCCAATTCTATTGTAATACCCGTATGAAGGTAGTTATGGACCAGATAATCTTGGATAAATACCATAGAATCATTATCCAATTACTGAGAAATTAACAAAAATTTGTTGACAGAAAATTTAAATAGTTTAAAATGGTGTTGACCTTTTAAATCTAGTGTCCACTGTTATTTTTATATCTTTTTCTAATGATGCTCGTAGAACAAAATAAGGTTCACGTTCTTATAAACTGACATATTACTGAGACCGAGAATTTATATTTATTTATCCCAATTACCTTTGATTAGAATAATTTGATTTTTGTAATTTTTTGGTAATAACTGCAACACTACATATTTTTGCAGATTGTAGAACTTCAGAACAAATCCGTATGATTAAAACAGTTCCAGGAAATAAATATGAAAAAAAGTACGACGAAAAAAATGTCCAAAAAGCTATTTCGGCTATATCAGATGGTATTCTATCGACGCAAAAGCTTCTGAAACATTTAATGTACCTAGGTCTACGTTACAGTTTCGGATGAGCAATAAATTTAGAAAAGTTTCCCATGGCCCGTCACCAACCATGACTCGTGAAGAGGAATCCTGTTTAGTAGAGTGGATATGCGAATGTAGCAACAAAGGTTTTCCAAGACGAAAAGAGGACATTCAACAAGCAGTAAAGGATTTCTTGGATAAGGAACCTCGGCCAAATCTTTTAAAAAATAATTTACCGAAAGACTGGTGGTACTCGGCATTTTTAAGAAGAAACCCTTCAATAGTTAGTAGAACATCCGAAGGAGTGACAGTAGCAAGTTCAAACATCTCGGAAAACGATATCAGGAAGTGGTTTGATCATATTTGGACGAAAAGAATATGGCTGATGTTCTGCTAGATCCCTCTAGAATATTTAATGGGGACGAAACGAATTTTCAATTTTGTCCTAAAAACAAAAATGTTTTAGCTCTCCGGGGAACAAGAAACGTTTACGGGATTCAAAGAGGACAGTCGAAAACAACATTAACTGTTCTGCAAATGGCACTGTTGTTCCTCCTATGGTGGTATACTCATATAAACGCATTCCTGATGAGGTAAACCGTTCGCGACCAACAGGCTGGAGTATAGGCAAAAGTGACAACGGCTGGATGACGGCACAACTATTTTACGAATAAGTCGGGAATGTTTTTCATCCTCATTTACTGCGAAATAAGACCAAATTTCCAGTTATTTTATTCGTGGACGGTCACACCACACATTTGACCTACAATTTAAGCTAATTATGTTCCCAGCTAAATATCATACTTGTGGCCCTATACCCCAATAGTACCCGAATTTTACAACCAGCGGATGTTGCAGCATTTAAACCGATTAAACTCAATTGGAAGAGAGCTGTTTTGGAATTTAGTAGGGAAAATCCATTAGAAGGGATAACTAAAGAAAAATTTGCCGGAGTTCTTAAATCTGTTGTTGATAATATTAACCCTCAAACACTAATTTATGGTTTTAGGGCTTGTGGATTATACCCCTGGAATTCAGATAACGTCGACTATAGCAAATGCTTAGGAGGTCAGAAACGGGGCAAGTCTGAAAACAACTATCCTAAAGATGATTCCTCTATCACCTTTGCTACTTTTTGTGATACTGTAGGTCCCGATATAACCAGAAAGATAGAAGCTGCTCCAAACGAAGGCGATTCTAAGGAAATTAATGTACTAAGGGAACTTTTCAAGAAATCTCCATAATTATACTGGTGAATCTACCCTCAATACTACTTACAAAGGAGACGAAGATGTTGAGATCCTAAATAGTGTGGAAAATAACGTTGAGATAGATTTTACCGGCTTTAATGAACTTGACACTGATTTAAACGGATGCCCTATAATATTTGAAAATAGTCATGGGAACGAGTTAAGCGGAACGGAGAAGATTTAGCGAAAGGAGAGCAACCAAACGATAACAAGCGTCAAGTGGGTGAAGAGCTCAATTTACAAAAACCATCTAGTATTTATGACGAAATACTCATAGAATCTTTAGGAATAGGCAAAATATCAGAAAATAAAGTAATCAAAAATCCTTTACACGATAGAGATGAAGCACAAATAAGTAGTATGGATGTAGAAGAAATATTTGAAGACATTATTTCTGGTCATGAATAGTTCTCCAAAACAAAAGACTACGACTCCAGAGATTGAAGATAGTGTGGGAAAATCAAATCGTTTTGTAACAAAAGATCAAAATGATAGAATCGAGGGCAGAATCAAAGGAAACGAGTGTAAGAGAGTATCTATTTTGGCCTGATACGCAGTGATAGGCAGTTTTGAGAATAATAAGAAAGTTTTTTTCGGTTTGTGCTATATATGCGTGTTCAATATAAGTAAATTAAATTCTGGTATTCAGTGTTCTACCTGTTCACGCGTTTTTCACCCACGTTGCATTAGAAAGCACATTGAAATTCCTTTTGTGGTAAAATCCTATGTATGTAACGCTTGTTCAAAAATAGCCGTTTAATCTCGATTTAATTTTTCTATTACTTTTGCATTAACGCAAACGTGGTGAAAGCCGACCACCGAAATATTAACTCAACTTTATTCTTAATTTTGAAACTTACTAGTCTCTGTCAAGTTTTTGTAAATGAAAGTAAGACCTTTTGTACTATGTAGTTACCGATAGCAACTAAACTAAAATGTATTACAGCAATATTTTATAATAACTTTATAAAAACTACTGGTGCGTCCAAAAAGTGCAGTGGTCTCTAATTCCGACCGAAATTATAAGATGTCGTTAATTCCGTCCTTTCTTGCTTGCAATTGCGACCCATATGGTCAGTAATATTAAATCGGAACCTTTTAGCTAATTAACTATGGATTTCAAAATAAATGTTAAACGTAAATTTTTTATCTAGAAAATAAATTATTACAATAAGATAAAAAACAAACTTGAAGACAAAACCAAACTTTTTAGATGGTAAACATATTTATTTCGAAAATAAATTATTTTTACAACAAAATTTTACTTAAACAAAGAAAATAAATAACTACTGCTTTGTTTTTCTGGCAACTATAACTGAAACTGTAAAATAACCGTTAGTGGTAATTACATTACCCATTCTGTAATTTCTGGTACACTGTATGCTCCTCTTTTATTAATTAAAACTGGTGCCTTTATCTGGCACATAATGTCGCTCCGAAAATAATGCAGAATGTCTTCACGCTCCGGCCATTTCCAATGAGAACCGCTATCGACCATTGTTTTAATTTTAATTTCATCTGTTAATATTTCAACAACTTTACCTGGATAATAATTATTATCATATTTCACTATAACGTAATCTCCCGGCAAGTATGGATGATTTTGTGGGTGGTCAAATCTTGAGTCGTACATTCTGTATTGGTACAGCTTGCGTTATTTTCTGTGGCTCCTTTTGGTTTTGAAGGGATTCTAATCGTCTTCTCTCTTTTCCTGGGCTTCGGTTCGCTAATTTTATTTTTCTCCAATGCTTTATGTTTTCTGATTTCCTCTCTTTTCTTTTTATCTTCTTCTTTTTTAGCTTTCTCTTCTTGGACTCTTCTTTGGTACTCCAGAAAGTCGTCGCTTATAGCTACTGTGGGCTGTAATTTGGGGAGCTTAGTTGTACCAGTACTATCAGTAATTTTCCGTTTTACCTTATTTTGCGACTGGGGCCAATATAAAGCGTGCTTAAAAGGGTGGGATATTCTGAATTTATGTTTTGTTTTATTGGAGTTGTTTCTTCTACTAAATGTTTTTCAGAACCTAAACTTGTAACTATTTCATCATTAACTTCTTGATGAGGAATAGTTTGTAGTTTTCCGAATTACTCAAACAAGCATTATCGTTACCATTTGCATTTGTTCTAAAAACGTTTTTTGCAGAAAATGATTATTATTATTACTAATTTCTTTTAAAGGAATGTTTTCTCCTTGTTCAGAATTACGCAGTCTGGTATTTTGATCTATTGCTGCAGAAATATTTATACTTGGAGCATTTTTCTGTTGGAAATCGGTATCAGCAAACTTCGAGTTTTCCTTACTGTTGATAGAGAGACTACCATCAGGTTCAACAACCGCCTCAATAATACCGTTATTTTCCAACCAAATCGTATCATCTAATGTTACCTCAAATGAGGCGTTAGATGTAATAAAATCATTTTGTACAATACCATTATTTTCCAATGTTATATCATGGTTATTTTCAACTTGCGACTCAGGAGGCAGTTGAGTTACATTTTTTGTTCCTAAATTTGTCCAAAACTCATATAAACCTTTGTACTCAAGCTCTCCACCCCAAAGACCTTGGCAAAGTTTAAATCTGGATAAAACACTTGGATCTATATTGTTTTCTACCATTGAGCGGAATTCTGTAAATTTTATTGGTTCATGTGGGTTTGTGTCAATTTTTTCTGCACTGGGTAGTGGCTGCACCAATTTAGAGTAATCAATATTGTTCGGATTAAACGGATAGAGCCCACATGAGTGAAAGGCACTCTGTATATTTTTAGGAGTTGCCGTTTCAATTAGGCACTTGTGGATTAAGGAACTAAAGTCTTCCCTTTCTAGTTTTGATCCATTGTTATTCATACGCCATTCTCTTACAATGTTTTTCCAAGCACCTTTCAGGGGAGAAAACAGCCCAACATCCAAAGGTTGCAATCTGTGGGTTGAATTGGGTAATAGTGCGGTAAGGATTATTCCCTTCTCCTTACAAAATTCTGTAAGAGGCAGATTTATGTGGGATGAGTGACCATCTAAATAATATATTATAGGCAGAGGAACATTATTTTCTAAAAGCCAAGGGTAGAAAACTTTTGTAACATATTCAAAAAAGTTCTCGCTAGTCATCCATCCAGATTCCGATCGGCCAACCCCCCACTTACGAGGCATTTTGTGAATAATTCCATTAGGTACTCTTTTCTTGTAAGGAAATAATACAAGGGGAGGTTGCCAACTACCGTCAGCGCAAATAGTAAGTAACACTGTTATACATTCTTTTTCATCATTAGTCGTGCGACAATATACTTTCTTAGAACCCTTCTTAACGAGAACTTCCTTGTCTTTAGGTGCTAGAAGAAATCCCGATTCATCTGAGTTAAAAACTCGTCTAGGGTCATTTAAAATGTCAGTTAAGTTATTATCAGTTAAATAAGACTGAACACGCGAAACCAACTTCTAATTGCTTCCTCGGTGATACCTGCTCTTGTTTGAGTTAAGGATTGTGGTATTCTTTTGCAATCTGTGGATGTCTGGCAAGGAACGATTCAAACCACGTTCTGCCTGGGATTCCATTTTTAAACGGAGTTTTTCTTTTAAGTTGTACAATTAATTTACCCACCGATTCTATTAACTGCAGTTTGGTAACAGGAAATCCCATCGCACCCATCTTCATAATCCAATCAACAAGAACATTTTCCTCGTCAGCCGAAAGTACTGTGGGAGCACCAATATTACTTGTCTTGTATCTATTACTCCTATGGTCAATAAGGGTAGTTTTGGGAATGCTAAACTGAGTAGATGCTTTTCGGAGACTTAGACCATTTTGAATAGCATCAAGAGCTGCTTTTAATGTCTCGTTTGAGTATTTTTGAACCTTCTTGCCAACCATTTTAAATATTCTACAACGAAATAAACAAGGTAATTGTAGTCACATATTTTAGAAAATATAACTTAGTACACAAACGCACTGATTTTATTTTTTTATCGTGCTTACGAGAATATGATTGAAGTGACTAGACTTTTTCCCATTTAGTCGGGTTTAGATATGTCGTTAAATTAACATTCACATAATTCCGACCACTTTTATTTAGTTGTTTTTAAATAAAATTTGCACAAATAATGTCAAGTTATGTTCAATCTATAAGATTAAGAAGATTTGTCAAAAGTACATAAAATCAAAATATATACAATCTACCTTACTTTAATAAGAGTAAAAATAAGTAAATTGACATGAAAGAAACTTGGCATCAACTTACAAAAAATAATATATTTTTCAAGCTTTTTAATGTATTTATCATTAATATTTACGTAGGTCGTAATTATGCAAGAGTTTTTTAATGCTTATCACGTATTTAGGCGTTAGAAACAAAAAGTTATAATTTCAACAACGTAATAAATAATAGAAAAATTTATTAGATTACTTTTTCTAAAGCCGACCGAATGGTCGGCTTTAAATGGCTCGTGACATTAGGATTCACATAACTCCGACCACTCTTATTTGCTAGTTTTTCAATAAAATCCGTACAAATAATGTCAACTTATATTCTTCAAATCAGTCTTTACGTTTAAGAGTAATAGAAAAACGAATTTTACCTACCTAACAGCTGCAAGTCTGTTACTTATTTACGCTATTTTAGTTTGTAGAATTTAAGCACACAAATGAAGAGTATTATGCACTATTTACAACAACTACAAGTGAACTAACTTCTGATTGGCCCAGACACAATGTAACTTGTATGCGTAAAGGGGATATTAAACGGCCATTGTTTCTGATGGAATAAGTCACTTTTCGCGCGCAATTTTCAAATAAATGTAAAATATTGTTTGCGGACGGGAAAAGAAGCATGGTCGGCTTTCACCACATCTACGTTAGTGATAGGTATATTTGTTATGTTCTATTATATTAAAGGAGTATAATGTTACTACATATTAAAGGTTGTTCAATATTTTTTATTTCTTAATAAAACAACTATAAAAAACAAATCGGATTATTTATTTCTTCCCTGCCAATAACTACAAGATGTTATGGTAATTACTACTAAAGAGCATGCCAATAACTACTTCATTACACTTTTATTACAATAAACGTTAAATTATAATTTATTTTTATGTTTTTGAAACATTTTATTAGTTTTCATCTAAAGTAATAGAGGAAGTAACGGGGAAAAAATATATTGTACAGTTATGATGATATTTACCTAATTTACACAAAAAAGTATCCAATGATAGCCCTAAAGTTGCCAATAACTACCTGGTTTACCCTAATCGGAAATATACATATAATTTTATATATCCCACATTTTTTGTGTAAGCAGTGCAGACGTTTCAAAAACTATTTAACAGTTTTTCAAGTGCAGTTCAGTTTGTTTTTATTTTAATAAAAAGATAAATATATAATTCTATATTGCAAATAAAACAATGAAATCATTGCATATATGCTCCATCCGCCCAACAGAAATAGTTAAGCCCCGCCTCACTAAATTGGACCAATGTATGCAGTGACCAGTTTCACACGTTACAAATTAATAAATGAGGGGAAATTCAAAAAATCATGTAATTTATTTGGGGAATTGAAGAAGTAAAATGTGGGGCAAAATAAATATACGAGATTTAAATTGATTTATTTATAACAAAAGACAAATATATAATATATAATATATAATGGACCTATTTTCCAACCAGGCTTGTATGTCTGCCTTTTTTGTGGCAGAGTTCGGAATTTTCTCCATTTTTCTGCTGTGGTAGGAAGCATTATCCATCACAATTACAGAATTTTCGGCCAGGCATCCCAGAATGTGTGAAAACCAGGCTTCAAAAACGTCACCAATCATTTCTTCATGGTATTCTCCAGTTTTATTTTATTCAAAAGATAGCAAACCATTCTCAGCAAAACCGTCTTCAGATCCTATGTGAAGTACTACTATAAGGCGACTTCCCTTGCCTGATGGATCTTTCAACCCCGTCGTTAACCCCTCTAGGAAAGCTTGCCTTGGGGTGAGGATTGTTCTGTCCTTCAATACTTTACTAACAGTATGACCGGCGTTTACCCAAATCTCATCTAAGAAGTAAAAGTTGTTGCCCTCTTCCCGGTACTTTCGTATCTTACGCAGGAAACGTCGCCTCCAGGCGATGATCTCGTTCTTTTCTTTAAGGACACTATTACGTGATCTTTTCTAGAACTTATAATGCCAAAACACAATCACATTAGAACATCTAGAAATAAAAAAGTGACTTACTCACCGAAAGCCTATTTCTTTGATCAAAGTGCTCAGAGTAGACCGTTTATATTGAGGTAGATCTAATTGAAATGACGGCTCTGCTCATTATGGAACCAATGTTAGAGAACCTGATCTTGAAAATAAAAATCCGGAACTCTTCAAATCCTTGTGCGAGAAGAAGATAAATTCGCTGCAAGTTCTTCCAGAGGAGCCAAATAGGGTTGAATTAGCAACACGTGGTCAAGCTGGTGCTATCTCGGACGTGTGGTCCCTTGAGAGGCGGAATCGAATAACAGGAAGCAAAGTTGGGCGAATTTACAAGATGCGAGATTCCACTGACAATAAGTGCCTCATCAAGGACCATCTGCTGGAAACTCGCTCGGAGATGACTGTGCAAGGGGACTGCGGTTGGAGCCGGAGGCAAGAAAAGCCTACGGTGAGAAGACTGGAACAGCTGCTGAAGAGTGTGGGCTTTTCATATCGGTAGAGAATGGAATTTTCGCGGCCTCGCCAGACGGTTTTGTTGGTAAGGATGGAATAATGTAGGTCAAGTGCCCGAATGTGCCTGCTGCCCAGATTCTGCACCGTAAAAATGACAAGTTTTTGGAGGTGATCCCAGGTGGACTTCGTCTCAAGCGAAATCATAACTACTTCTACTAATGCTGTGCTGAGCTTTATTGTACTTAAAGAGAATGGTTGGATTTCGTGGTCTATTTCAACAATGAACATACCTTCAATCCAATAAAGGACATATGGATCGAGAGAATCGGTAAAGAGGAGGCAATAGAGGCTTGGGAGGAAATAGAATCTAAACTGGAAAAGATTTATCGTGACGAACTTCTACCCATGATCGTGGATCCCCGCCAACGAAGGAACATGCCATTTCGACAACCGGAATATCGAGTTGCAGCAATGGCAAAGATGAAAGAGAAAAGGGAGCAGAGGGTATCCGAGAAGCAGACAGTTTCAGAGCCTGAAAATTTCAATTTGGTACTGTCTTCAACCGAGTGTGTAAATATGTATTTATCACTTTTCAATCTTTGTAAAAGTTATACAATAAAGTTGAAAGTTCAAATTTGAGGGTTCTTGGTTTTGATCGTAATACTTCAAACGTTCCCCGGCTAGATATGTCGACACTATGCTAAAGAAGCATATGGTGATACTTTTGTGAATATTCTATCGCCATTGTCTGCGCGCCCTGTATAAAATTGTACTGTGTCCCATTGCCCTCTTAGTATGTATGGCTTTTCTCCTATTCAGGCACAGTCCTCAAAAGGGGACTCGACAATGTTTCCTAGTAGTATTGATAGAAATCAGGGTCAAAATTGGATCGAAAAATTTCATGCAATTATGACTTTTACAATTTTAAAAATATATCAAAATGTCTCCAAAACGTTTAAAGTTATTGTAAAGATAATGACTTCATTAAATGCATTATTTTTTTCTCAACAACTTAATTATTTAACATTTTTGTCGAAACTAATTAGGGGAGTCAATATTTGATGATTTGAATTACATGCATGTTAAATCCCTATGTCCCAAAACAGATTTACACGGTGTATAAGTAATATAGATGATAATAATAATAAACTAATACATTAACAGTTAAATCAAAAATACCTCAAGAGAGAAGTACAACACGGCTAAGGTAGCTGTGGCCGCGAATTGCGCAGAGTGGGAAGAGAGAGAGTCGGAGAGCGAGCTGAACTATCCGGCCGGCTTTTCTAGAAAGTACACTCGGAAGAAGCAGTAAAATGTATTTTTGGTAAAAATTTTGTTTTTTAACATTAAAAAAGATTAAAACTGCTAAAAAAGGTATTACATTTTGGTAACAAGGTGATAGTCAAAAAATATAAATAATTTTAAATAAAAACCATCATTACAACACAGTATATATTTTTCCATTTGTATAAGAGGTTGATGGTACATCATCATCGACTAACTCTTCTATGCCTGACAAATTATCATCATCTTCATGATCTTCGTCATCATCAATGTTGTCACTTTCATCAGAATCACCAATATTAATTAGTAATTGTTCGATAACGTTATCGACAAGTGGTTCA